>JANAVB010007364.1:0-82500 GCA_029216955.1 Iris pallida
TATATATATATATATATATATATATATATATATATATATATATATATATGACTTAGTATATATGATATAGTATAATTCTATTTAGCACCTAGAAATTTTAAAATAATTTAAAAATCTAAAACTCACTAAGATGCACACAAAGAATATTTTAGTAATAATTTGAAATCAATATATATCATGAGTAATATTCACTCACTAGTTTATACAGGAAATTCATAGAATATTAACTACTATCCAATGAATAGGAATACCAATAATACAAAATAGAAAAAATTTATATATTTTTTTTATAATTTAGGGGGTTAGCTTTACTGTTCACGTGAACAGTGGAAAAATATATCTTTTTTCCTTTTCTATCACTATATATATATAGATATATATATTATATATATATATATATATATATAATATATATATATATATATATATATATATAATATAAGTTGAGGATAATATATATATATATATATATATATATATATAAGTTGATGGAGAGAGGCCCTCTGGCAGGAGCCGGCCCGCTCCTCGAGGCCTCCCCTTCCGCGCCCGGGCGGTGGCCGGACGCCGTCCGGCGTCCCCCTCCCCGCCATGGGTCCACTCTCCTTCCCGGCCACCCGGGTCTCGACGGCTGGCCGGGCTTCCACTGGCCGCTCTTTCCGTGGGGAGCCCATCCTCCCTCGTCGCAGCCGGCCGGCGCATGCCCGTTGTGCGGAGGCCCCCTCCTCTCTCTTCCTCGGCGTTGCCGCCGCCCTCGGCGTCGCAGGCATCGCCGGACTCGGCGCCCTCGGTCAGCCTCGGGCCCCTCCATTCTCGGCCCAGGTCCTTCTCCCCAGTTGGCCGCCGTCTCCGCTGCTGCGCCGCTCCTCCCCGTGGCCGCAGCCTCACCCTCCGCTTCCCTCTCCCCGAAGCCTCCCTCGGAGCGCCGAGCGGCGTCCGCCTCGGATCCCCCTTACCCTCTCCCGGCGCTCGGAGTCCCCGCCATCCCGGAGCCCATCTCCACTCCGTCAGGCTCACCCCCTCCCCTGGCCCAGGCGCCCTACGCCCTTGAAGCAGCCAACTCCCCGCCGCTTCCCCTACCCGCGCCTTCAACCGCCTTAGCCCCCTCGCCGGTACCCTCCCCTCCCTCCGTAAGAGGCCTCCCTCCCAGAGCTCTCTCCCGCTGCGCATCCTCCCGTCTCGGCCGCGTATCCCCTTCCCCCACCCGTCGCCCAGCCCGCCTCGCTTTCCTCCTTCTCGGCGGCGGCGGGGGCCTAGTACCAGGACCCAGCCACCCTGCGGTGGTACTGGGTCTCCCTTCCAGCCCAGTCGGCCGCAACCCATTGGCATACTTCTGCCCTCGGAGGTGCAGGTGACCCCTCTGCGTCGGCGTGGGGGTCGAGCTGCTTCTACTAGCCCCTGCTCCGCCTGAGGACCTTGGTCGGCGCTTCCCCGCCCTCGCCGTCCCTCCCTGTTTCCTTCTCCCTGCCTGTAATGCCTGTAGTTCGTATTACGTATCTTGGAATACGTGTACGTATTTCCTCTTGTATTGTATATCTCTTGGCTTGGCTCGGTTTATTTTGGGTTGGTTCGGCTAGGCTTGGGTTGCCTTGGTTCATCATGAACCAAGGGGAGAACCCCTACCTACCACCCCCATCATCCTTTATTAACCCATTCCTTCATTCTCTCTCTTCATTATTCTTCTTCTTCTTCTCCACATTTACTCTTCCACCTACCAGGGAGGAGAGCTAGACAAGTGCAACTTGCTTTATGATGGATCTCAAGTTTATTGTTCCATTCTCTTCTTTACTTGATTCTAAGCCTCTTTAGAACTTGGCATCTTTGGATTTGATTGATGGATTCTTGTAGATCTAAGTTTATAACTTTTCGGTTTTTCTTGGTTTTGATCTCTAAAACTTGGTTATTTTCGAAAACTAATAGTTCTATATTGTAGAGAATTCAATTTCATGCAGTTTTGGCTTTTGTTTCGCTTGATTTCGACTTCGGATGAGGAAGTTATGGCCATAGCAAGTTTTTAGGACTTTCATGGCTGAACTTGCTGTTTGGGGACGATGAACCCCATGTGCCCGGGAGGCCATACGCCGGGAGGCCATGTGCCGTGAAGTCCCGACAACGCATCCCTAACTCCGAGTGTGTCATACGTGTAGGTTCCCTACGCGCATGTACTGAAGACGCAACGTGAGTTTTCCATGCACCTATGGTGCAGGAATCCCATGCGCCGATGGTACAGGAATCCCATGCGCCGATTGTGCAGGAATCTTATGCACCAATTTGTGCAGGAATCCCATGTGCCAATTTGTGCAGGAATTCCATACACCGATTGTGCAGGAATCCCATGTGCCGATTTATGCAGAAATCCCATGCACCGATTGTGCAGGAATCTCATGCGCCGATGGTGCAGGAATCCCATGCGTCGATTTGTGCAGGAATCCCATGCGCCGATGGTACAGGAATCCCATGCGCCGATTGCGCAGGGATCCCATGCGTCGATTTGTGCAGGAATCCCATGCGCCAATTTGTGCAAGAATCCCATGTACCGATTTGCGCAGGAATTCCATGCGCCGATTTGTGCAGGAATCCTATGCCCCAATTGTGCAGGAATCCCATGCGCCGAAATTGCTCTATTTCGCTGTTTTTTGCCTGTTTAAGTTATTTTGTAGCTAGAATCTTGAAAAACTCAAAACATGAAAGTTGTAGATCTTTTCCTTGGATTCAAGAATATGTCATTAGTTATTTTATGAAAGTTTTTCTCATTCATGATAATATAAGAATATAACCCGATAGTGGCCCGCCGTGGCGCACTCTTAACCAGTAAACTGACATGATATATCATGACAAGCTGTTACGACAGCTAGCCTGACATGACAAGTAGGAATGACCTGGACACCGTGGGTGATTGTGTTTATACAAATAAACCAGTACTGTCTTGTATCATGTCTAGGATAGGAATCCCTGAGTACCACGGTCAGGGATACCTACTGTAATTGACTAAGGCTAATAAACTAGAATAATTCAGTAGTCATGAAGAGATTTCCCAGCTACAGGCAATTTCGTTATCTGGGCGCATTCAGTGGACTTGTAGCCTACCGACAAGTAGGGCACATTTCTAGCACACTGTCACGTGTTGCATCCTTCATAAATGGACATTCGACTTGGATAACCTGGATGGTCTGTAGGGCTTGTGGCTGTTGGAATAATCTCATTGCATCTTGCTAGTAACTAGGCCTGTGATAACCCTAGTTAGTTAAAGTATCAAGCCGTACTTATTGCTTGCCCGTGATTGATTGGATGTAGTCCAGCCCAGTCTAGTTTGTCATGATCCTGTACAAGATTGTATCATGACATGATTTTTTGTATCGATAAATGATGGGATACCAAGTTCCGTTCAGATGAAGGGTTACAACTCCGGTCCTTGTTTGGTTTAAGGGTTGTAACTTAGCTATCTGAATAGTTCCGTGGTTATCTTATCATATATCGTCCTGCTTACTGTGCCTGCCTTAGCAATAAAGATCACGGGTCCAGTTCTGTTCAGGCGAAGGGTTACAATCCCGGTCCTTGTTTAGTTTAAGGGTTGTAACCTGGCTCCCGGAGCAGTTCTGTGTTCTCTCTTCAATTATTGTCTTATTGTAACCCCAGACCCTGCTCGTCATGTTTTACTTATTTCAGCGGCTTGATTATTTATACTGGCCTTAACAATAAAGATCAGGGGTCCAGTTCTGTTCAGGCGAAGGGTTACAACCCCGGTCCTTATTTGGTTTAAGGGTTGTAACCTGACTTCCAAAGCAGTTCTGTGTCCTCTCTTCATTTATTGTCTTGTTACCCTACCAATGGTATTTGAGACGGGTTTCTATTCAAGTGAAGGGTTACAACCTCGGTCCTTGTTTGGTTTAAGGGTTGTGACCTGGCTACTTGAATGGTTTCTTCGTACTCAGTTTACTGTTGTCATCTCTATTATTATCAGTTCTTTATTTATTATCTTTAATATTCTATTGTGATATGCTGGTTTTAGTTCCTAAGTGAAGCCTCCTTTGTGGCACTTGCTCTTTCTGGGATCTGACCCAGCTGGTTTTGTATGGCCAGATATCGGAGCAGCACCAGAGGATCTACCGACCTTCCAGCCAGATGGTGACCACCAAGCGTAACCCTGGCAACGAGTGGGTTTCTTTTTGTTCTCCCACTTTATTGTAAAATTATTCTTTAGAGGCGTTTAGCCGGCGAGCACGTGTTAGCTCGTATTGCATCTTTATTTACTGTCTGCCCATGGGCTGTAACATGATTAACAAATCCTAGGGTTAATCATGTATGACTAAACTCTTGCTAGTCCTCACATTTTGTACGACTAGCTTCATGATCATCCAAATATGTAATATATGGGATGCCTTACTATTGTATATTTGGTGCTCTGACATCTTGTTACTATTATTTGCTTGCTTGAGATTAAGACAATAGGCTTGTTCATGACCATAGAAGACTGTTGGCTTGTAGTTAAACCCTCATGTATCTAGACAGCTGTGACCGTATAGCGAGGTGGATTGTACTTCAATATATGTAGCTGGCTATGTACGCCCCCGCTCTCCAGTATTCTGGTTCTGGGGCGTGACATAGTTTTAGTGGTGGCCCATGCAGGTCTTGTAAATCAAGATATGTGAGGATTTATCGAATAGATGTCTCAATCAGTACTTGCCCTTGATCTCTGCTCGTATCCTCTGAATCCCTGAATTCTTGACCTGATCACATGCTTGTATCGTTGATCTGTCCTGGTCCTTCCTTATTGTTTCCTATGTCGTCTTCTTCGGCGGCATTGTTCCTGGACCTGCCGATCAGCAAGGCTAAGCACCTCCCGCAGACCAGCAGCAACCTGGAGATCAAGCCCAGCATTCAGGAGTAGCCTCCAGAGTCATGCCTACCGAGGGAGAACCACCAATTCAGCCCGTCCAGCCTGCAGAGCCTGAGGATGGCACTTTGGTGGGTCTCATCAAGTCCCTATTAGCTTCCCAGGATCGTCGCGGAGATGCCTTGCACCAGTCGGTGGCAGATGCTTTGACCAGAGGAGGTCATCAGGGTAATAGCGCGGCCAACAGCTTCAAGCGCTTGAACCCTCCCTTCTTCGACGGCAGTGAAGATGCGATCGCTGTAGATGCATGGCTTCATGACACAGAGGTGATTCTAGAAGCAGCTAGTGGGCAGCGCAGGCCGATGGATTAGTGGCCCCTATTTTATGGACAGTATTCAGGAAGAGATTTCAGACCAAGTATTTCGATGCTGTAGCTCGATACGATCTACAGACGAGGTTCACCAATCTGAAGCAGATGGGCAGGACGGTCGACGGATATGCGGCCGAGTTTTCGAGACTTAGTCGGTTTGCTCCCACCTTGGTAGCGACTGAATTCGATAGAGCCCAACGGTTCCAGCAGGGGCTTCATCTGGAGATTCTATTGGCAGTGGAGCAGTTTGAGCATCAGACTTTTGATGCAGTGTTGAGAGCAGCCCGGAGGCATGAGTATACCTCCCAGAGGATCGTGGATAGGACCGAAGGTCAGAAGCGACCCCACAGCCAGATGAATCAATCTTCAGCACCAGCCCCGGCGGCCAGGACTTTGACCATTGGAGCTCCGAGGCGGGCGGCCTCAGTGACGTCGGTTCAGCATTCCGTCCCGATGCACCCTCAGCAACAGAAGCGGAAGGAGTCTTCCGTAGTGGGATGTTCACACTGCGGGAAACCAGGGCATGTGGTATCAGAGTGTCGCAGAGCACAGGGTTTATGCTTGGTTTGTAGTGCCCCGGACCACAGGGTTGGGAATTACCTGAACAGGGGGAGTTCATCGGCCTTCTCTAGTCCTTCAGTTAGAGGACCAGCACCAGTCCAGCAGCAGCAGCAGCTGCAGTACCCGTTCCCGAGGCCATTGTCGACGCAGGCCCAGGCATTCCAGCAGCAGAGACTGCAGCAGTATGTCCAAGCCCTGATCCAGAGCAGGCAGAGGAATTTTTAACAGAGGGGACCCGCACCCAGAGGACATGGTCAAGTGCTGGCTTTAACCATGGAAGAAGAAGGAATAGCACCAGGTGAGGTAGTGGCAGGTACTATTCTCGTCAACACCTTTCCAGCTTCAGTATTATTTGATTCTGGTGCCTCGCATTCATTTATGTCTGTACGATTCGCGACACGGGTAGGACTGGAGCCCGAGTCATTATCAGTAAGGCTCAATATACTTACTGGTAACGGACTTGTGGGAGTAGATAGAGTATTTTCATCGTGTCGGATCGTAGTTAGCAGTAGAGAATTCCCCGCTAGATTGATAGAGTTCCCGATGGTCGATTATGATGTGGTCTTAGGGATGGATTGGTTGAGGAACCACTATGCTAGGATAGACTGCCACATTGGCAGGGTTATTTTTAGCATTCCAGGCGAGACGGAGTTTTCCTTCTCCTGAGGCGAAGTTGAACCTTCTTCTCCAGTGTTGTGGATGGCAGTAGCAGTAGTGCAGTTACCTCGGATAGTCGAAGAGTTTCCAGATGTTTTCCTCGAAGAGCTTTCAGGGATGCCGCCAGAGCGGGAGATCGAGTTCACCATCGACTTGATTCCCGGAACAGCCCCAGTGTCAGAGAGAGTCTACAGGATGGCGCCATCAGAGCTGGAGATATTATACCAGATGATTGAAGAACTCAGAACCAAGGGATTCATTCGTGCTAGTGAATCGCCTTAGGGAGCCCCGATGCTTCTTGTGAAAAAGAAGGATGGTACGTCCAGATTATGTGTAGATTATCGTACCTTGAACTCAATGACAATCAAGAACAGATACCCTCTCCCGAGGATAGATGACTTATTTGATCAACTTAAGGGGCAGCAGTGTTCTCGAAGATTGACTTGCGGTCAGGATACCATCAGATCAGAGTTAGAGAGCAGGACATCCCGAAGACAGCTTTCAGATCTAGGTATGGGCATTGGGAGTTTCTTGTTATGCCATTTGGAGCAACCAATGTGTCGGCTGTATTCATGGACCTCATGAATCGCATCTTCATGCCTTATTTGGATCAGTTCGTGATTGTGTTCCTAGATGACATTCTGGTCTACAGTAAGAGTGATGCGGAGCATGAGCATCATCTCAGAATTGTCCTCCAGATTCTCAGAGAGCACCAGTTGTATGCCAAATTTAGTAAATGCGAGTTCTGGCTCGATCGCATTTCGTACTTGGGTCATATCATCACCAGATGAGGAGTAGAAGTAGATCCCTAGAAGATTATGGCCATTGAGACATGGCCAGTGCCCAGCACGGTTGCTGAAGTTCGCAGTTTTCTTGGATTAGCCGGCTACTACCATCGATTTGTTTCGAATTTTGCTCGAATTTCAGCGCCATTGACCCAGTTGACCCGCAAGGATGTACAGTTTGCTTGGACAGCAGAGTGCCTGGATTCTTTTGAGAAGTTGAAGCGAGGCTTGATGACGGCACCCATTCTCACACTTCCAGATGGAACTGGAGGATTCTCCGTATATTGCGATACTTCAGGCAGAGGTCTAGGATGTGTTCTGATGCAGCATGGGAAGGTAATAGCTTATGCATCACGACAACTTCGTGATCATGAGAGGAATTACCCAACCCATGACTTGAAATTGGCAGCAGTAGTATTTGCACTTAAGTTGTGGAGGCACTACTTGTACGGAGATAAGGTAGAGATTTTCACCGACTACAAGAGCCTGAAGTATGTGTTCACCCAGAAGGATCTCAACATGCGTCAGAGGAGGTGGCTGGAGCTACTTGTGAATTATGATGTCAACCTGCAGTATCACCCAGGAAAGGCCAACGTTGTTGCAGATGTATTGAGCAGGAGAGCCGGAGTTTATTTTCTAACAGCGCAACCAGAGCTGTTAACCAATCTTCAGAAGATGGACATAGAAGTTGTCCTTCCTACCAGTGTGGCATTGATGGCCAGCATGCAAGTTCAGTCCACTATAGTCGAGAGAATCCGGATGGCGCAGTCGACAGATTCCAAGCTTCAACGAATCAGAGCAGAATGTGAGGCAGGACGAAGTCCAGAGTTATGTATCCATGAAGACGGTACACTTCGACATGGAAAGCGTCTTTATGTACCCAGTGGAGATATCAGACAGGAGATCATGACAGAGGCCCACATTTTGCAGTATTCCATTCATTCTGGCGGTACGAAGATGTACCGTGATATCCGCCAGCATTTTTTGTGGAACGGCATGAAGAAGGAAATAGCTCGGTTTGTCTCTCGGTGTTTGGTTTGCCAACAAGTTAAAGTTGAACATCAGAGGCCAGCTGAACTTCTTCAGCCCTTGCCAATTCTAGAATGGAAGTGGGAGCATATAACCATGGATTTCGTGACTGGATTACCTAGATCCCCGGCTGACAGAGATGCTATTTTGGTTATTATAGACAGGCTCACGAAGGTGGCTCATTTTCTCCCGTTCAGAGTCGGTCAGCCGACGGCTCAGCTAGCAGAGATGTATCTCAGGCAGATCGTCAGGCTTTACGGTATACCAGTCAGTATCACCTTGGACAGAGATTCAAGATTTACGTCGCACTTTTGGCGTAGCTTACAAGAGAGTTTGGGAACTCGCCTCCAGTTCAGCTCCGCTTATCATCCGCAGACTGATGGCCAGTCAGAACGCACAATCCAGACCCTCGAAGATATGTTGAGATCTTGTACGCTCGACTTCGGTGGTTCGTAGGAAGATCACCTGCACCTGGTGGAGTTCTCGTACAACAACAGTTTTTAAGCTAGTATCCAGATGGCACCGTTCGAGGCATTGTATGGTAGGAAGTGTCGATCCCCGCTAGCATGGGACGATGTCGGAGATAGACAGATGCTTGGTCCGGAAATGATTGCTCAGACCGTTGAAGTGGTCAGGAGAGTCAGAGATCATCTTCGAGTTGCCCAAGATCGCCAGCGTCATTGGGCCGATTCTCATCGACGATCCCTTGAATTCTCGGTCGACGACCATGTATTCCTGAGGATTTCGCCTAACCGTGGCGTCATTCATTTCGGTGTACGAGAAAAGCTTAGTCCTAGGTATATAGGGCCGTTCGATATTCAGGAGCGAGTAGGTGATGTGTCCTATCGTCTCGCTCTTCCGCCATCGCTAAGAGAGGTGCATGACGTGTTCCATATATCTCAACTACGACGGTATATCCCGGACCCGAGCCATATTCTAGATCATTCGGAATTGGTTGTTGGTACCAACCTTTCGTTTGAGGAGAGGCCCGTGTCTATATTGGACCGGAGAGAGAAGATACTCAAGAACAAGACTATTAGTTTAGTCCGAGTTGCTTGGGGTCATCACTCTTTGGGTGAGTCAACGTGGGAGCGTGAGGATGATATCCGATCGCGATATCCCGACCTGTTTGACTCGTAAGGTATAATGTCTTCCTTAAGCCTTATGCTTTCAATTCTTTGCTTGAATAAATGACTGCATGATAGACTGCTTGTTATAGCTTACGATTATTATGGAGGGTAGAGTTGTAATACCTATAGTTCGTATTACGTATCTTGGAATACGTGTACATATTTCCTCTTGTATTGCATATCTCTTGGCTTAGCTCGGTTTATTTTGGGTTGGTTCGGCTAGGCTTGGGTTGCCTTGGTTCATCATGAACCAAGGGGAGAACCCCTACCTACCACCCCCATCATCCTTTATTAACCCATTCCTTCATTCTCTCTCTTCATTATTCTTCTTCTTCTTCTTCTCCATATTTACTCTTCAACCTACCAAGGAAGAGAGCTAGACAAGTGCAACTTGTTTCATGATGGATCTTAAGTTTTATTGTTCCATTCTCTTCTTTACTTGATTCTAAGCCTCTTTAGAACTTGGCATCTTTGGATTTGATGGATGGATTCTTGTAGATCTAAGTTTGTAACTTTTCGATTTTTCTTGGTTTTGATCTCTAAAACTTGGTTATTTTCGAAAACTAATAGTTCTATGTTGTAGAGAATTCAATTTCATGCAGTTTTGGCTTTTGTTTCGCTTGATTTTGACTTCGGATGAGGAAGTTATGGCCATAGCAAGTTTTTAGGACTTTCATGGCTGAACTTGCTGTTTGGGGACGATGAACCCCATGCGCCGGGAACCCCATGCGCCCGGGAGGCCATGCGTCGGGAGGCCATGCGCCGTGAAGTCTCGGCAACGCATCCCTAACTCCGAGCGTATCATGCGCGTAGGTTCCCTACGCGCATGTACTGAAGATGCAACGTGAGTTTTCCATACGCCTATGGTACAGGAATCCCATGCGCTGATGGTGCAGGAATCCCATGCGCTGATTGTACAGGAATCTCATGCACCGATTTGTGCAAGAATCTCATGTGCCGATTTGTACAGGAATCCCATGCGCCGATTGTGCAGGAATCCCATGCGCCGATTTCTGCAGGAATCCCATACGCCGATTGTACAGGAATCTCATGCACCGATGGTGCAGGAACCCATGCGCCGATTTGTGCAGGAATCCTATACGCCGATGGTGCAGGAATCCCATGCGCCGATTGCGCAGGGATCCCATGCGCCGATTTGTGCAGGAATCCCATGCGCCGATTTATGCAGGAATCCCATACGCCGATTTGTACAGGAATCCCATGCGCTGATTTGTGCAGGAATCCCATGCGCCGATTGTGCAGGAATCCCATGCGCCGGAATTGCTCTATTTTGCTATTTTTTGCCTGTTTAAGTTGTTTTGTAGCTAGAATCTTGAAAAACTCAAAACATGAAAGTTGTAGATCTTTTCCTTGGCTTCAAGAATATGTCATTAGTTATTTTATGCAAGTTTTTCTCATTCATGATAATGTAAGAATATAACCCGATAGTGGCCTGTCGTGGCGCACTCTTAACCAGTAAACTGACATGATATAGCATGACAAGCTGTTACGACAGCTAGCCTGACATGACAAGTAGGAATGACCTGGACACCGTAGGCGATTGTGTTTGTACAAATAAACCAGTACTGTCTTGCATCATGTCTAGGATAGGGATCCCTGAGTACCACGGTCAGGGATACCTACTGCAATTGACTAAGGCTAATAAACTAGAATAATTCAGTAGTCATGAAGAGATTTCCCAGCTACAGGCAATCCCGTTATCTGGGCGCATTCAGTGGACTTGTAGCCTACCGACAAGTAGGGCACATTTCCAGCACACTGTCACGTGTTGCATCCTTCATAAATGGACATTCAACTTGGATAACCTGGATGGTCTGTAGGGCTTATGGCTGTTGGAATAATCTCATTGCATCTTGCTAGTAACTAGGACTGTGATAACCCTAGTTAGTTAAAGTATCAAGCCGTACTTATTGCTTGGCCATGATTGATTGGATAGATTCCAGCCCAGTCTAGTTTGTCATGATCCTGTACAAGATTGTATCATGACATGATTTCTTGTATCGATAAATGATGGGATACCAAGTTCTGTTCAGATGAAGGGTTACAACCCCGGTCCTTGTTTGGTTTAAGGGTTGTAACTTGGCTATCTGAATAGTTCCGTGGTTATGTTATCATATATCGTCCTGCTTATTGTGCCTGCCTTAACAATAAAGATCAGGGGTCCAGTTCTGTTCAGGCGAAGGGTTACAACCCCGGTCCTTGTTTGGTTTAAGGGTTGTAACCTGGCTCCATAAGCGGTTCTGTGTCCTCTCTTCATTTATTGTCTTATTGTAACCCCAGACCCTGCTCGTCATGTTTTACTTATTTCAGCGGCATGATTATTTATACTGGCCTTAACAATAAAGATCAGGGGTCCAGTTCTATTCAGGCGAAGGGTTACAACCCCGGTCCTTGTTAGTTTAAGGGTTGTAACCTGACTTCCAGAACAGTTCTCTGTCCTCTCTTCATTTATTGTCTTGTTACCCTACCAATGGTATTTGAGACGGGTTTCTATTCAGGTGAAGTGTTACAACCTCGGTCCTTGTTTGGTTTAAGGGTTATGACCTGGCTACTTGAATGGTTTCCTCGTACCCAGTTTACTGTTGTTATCTCTATTATTATCAGTTCTTTATTTATTATCTTTAATATTCTATTGTGATATGCTAGTTTTAGTTCCTAAGTGAAGCCTCCTTTCTGGCACTTGCTCTTTCTGGGGTCTGACCCAGCTGGTTTTGTATGGCCAGATATCGGAGCAGCACCAGAGGATCTACCGACCTTCCAGCCAGATGGTGACCACCAGGCGTAACCCTGGCAACGAGTGGGTTTCTTTTTGTTCTTCCACTTTATTGTAAAATTATTCTTTTGAGGCGTTTAGCCGGCGAGCACGTGTTAGCTCGTATTGCATCTTTATTTACTGTCTGCCTACGGGCTGTAACATGATTAACAAATCCTAGGGTTGATCATGTATGACTAAACTCTTGCTAGTCCTCATATTTTGTACGACTAGCTTCATGATCATCCGAATATGTAATGTATGGGATGCCTTACTATTGTATATTTGGTGCTCTGACATCTTGTTACTATTATTTGCTTGCTTGAGATTGAGACAATAGGCTTGTTTATGACCATAGGAGACTGTTGGCTTGTAGTTAAACCCTTATGTATCTAGACAGCCGTGACCGTATAGCGAGGTGGGTTGTACTTCAATATACGTAGCTGGCTATGTACGCCCCCGCTCTCCAGTATTCTGGTTCTGGGGCGTGACACTGCCCCCCCTCCGCCCTCCCCGTTCTTCCGGCGGAGGCCCTCCGGCCCCCGCGCCTCGGCTTCCCCCAGGCGTTCCCCCTCCCCCTCCTCCTCTGCGTCGGCTCCCCCTCCCGACAGAGGCCCCCTTGTCGTGGCCTTGCCTCCTCGTCACGGCCCTCCTCGCCGTGGCCTAGCCGTCGAGGCCCTCCCTCTGGGGCTCCCACTCCGCCGCTCTCCTGTGCCCCCTCGCCGGAGCCCCGCTCTGGCCCCCGCTCGGTTGCGCCGGAGCCTCAGTCTCTGCTCCCCCTCGGACAGAGCCCATTCCTTCGTCGCAGTGGCCCGCCCACCGAGGCTCCCCCGGTCCCCTCCGCCACAGCTCCCCCAGGTCAAGCCCCTCCCTCCGGCTCCCTCACGGTGGTGCCCTCGTTGGGCCTCTCGTCTCTGTCGCGATCCCCCCGGGCCGCCTCTTCCCCCTCTACGGGGCTCTTTTCTCCCCCCTGGACATCCTAGCCGTGGCCCTCGCCCTCCTCCTCCCCTCCTCCGGAGTCGACCCGTGTACTCCTCCCCTCCTTGTCGATTCCATCCTCGCTGTGGCACCGCCGCAGCGTCTCACCCCCGGCCGTCGTGAATCTTCCTTCACCGAGGCTCCTCCTCGGGCACAGCGTCGCACTCCTCCTCGGGTTGGGCGCGATCCTCCTCGGGCGGCCCGCCGAGATGCCTCGGGCAGGGTGGGCGCGCGTCCCGAGGCCCCCCTCTCTTTTTTGCTTTTTCAGTTTTTGTTTTTCGTGTAGTTTGCTGTTTTGGTTTCGAATTTTGTTTGAAATTCGAAATTTAGCCGTTTTGGCTCCCACTGTTTCCTATTTTCATTCAATAAATTCCAGTATAAAAAAAACAAATATATATATATATATATTTTATATATATATATATATATATATATATATATATATATATATATATATATATATATATATATATATATATATATATATATATATATTTATTTATATATATATATATATGACTTAATATATATATATATGTCTATATAATATATATAAAAAAAATATATATATATATATATGTCTATATAATATAATTCTATTTTAGCCCCTAAAAATTTTAAAATAATTTCTATATATATATATATATATATATATATATATTTTCTATATATATATATATATATATATATATATATATATATATATATATATATATATATATATATATATATATATATATATATAAAATATATATATATATATATATATATATATATATATATATATATATATATATATATATGACTTAATATATATGTCTATATAGTATAATTCTATTTTAGCACCTAGAAATTTTAAAATAATTTCTAAAAATCTAAAACTCACTAAGATGCTCACAAAGTATATTTTAGTAATAATTTGAAATCAATATATATCATGAGTAATATTTCACTCACTAGTTTATACAGGAAAATCATAGAAATATTTACTACTATCCACTGAATAGGAAAATTCCAATAATACTAAATAGAAAAATTTATATAATTTTTTTTATAAATTTAGGGGGTTTACATCCTATCTAACTTATAAAAATCTAATCCTCGAGATTGAAATCTAACGTCGGGAGGGGGTGGGGGGTGGGGTACGGTATGCAATGCAATACGTAATAAAAGGGGACTAACGTATGGAAGTTGTACCTTGGTTTTCGAGCAAATAAGGGCAGCAATTTTGGATGTCGTCCTCGCGCTCCTAAGTAGACACTCCTGGCGAGTGATATTTCCATGCTACGCGAACCAATGGGATAGATTTATTCCGCAACACCTTTACTCGACGATCAAGGATACCTACCGGTTGCTCTTGGTACGACAAGCTCGGTCCAACTGTGATCTCGGAGTGATCGAGCACATGACTGCTGTCTTCCACATACCTCCTCAACTGAGACACGTGAAATACGTCATGTACTCCCTCTAACGACGGTTGCAATACCAATCTGTAGGAAACCTCTCTGATGTATCTTGGACTCAACTTGCCACGTCCTTCGAATTAAATCGTGCCTCTAGTGGGGGATATCTTCAAAAAAACATGGTCGACGACTATTATCAGTCCACTGCTTCTGCCGATCCTGCGCTGCTCGCAGGTGGTCTTGTATCTTCTTCACCTTCTCCACGATGTTCAAAACTAACTCGGGACCCAATATCTGTCGCTCTCCTATATTGCTCCAACGAACAGGAGATCCACACTTCCTACCATACAATGCTTCAAACGGAGCCATCTGAATGCTCTCTTGATAGCTATTATTGTAGGAAAACTCTACAAGATGAAGATGGTCCTTCCATGATCCGCCAAAGTCAAGCATACACGCTCTCAACATATCCTCTAACGTCTGAATAGTACGCTCTGACTGGCCGTCTGTCTGTGGATGGTACGTCGTGCTAAACTTCAAATGCGTTCCCAAACTATCTTGCATAGTTCTCCAAAAATATGAGGTGAATCTTGCATCACAATCCGACACGATGCTAACTGGTACACTGTGTAGCTTTACTATTTGCTTCATATACATATCCGCTAAAACTTCTGTGGACTATCCCACTCTGAATGGTAAGAAATGGGCTGACTTGGTAAGCCGATCAACAATCACCCATACCGTATCTCGTCTACTAGGACTCCGAGGAAATCCCGTGGCGAAGTCCATCATAATGTGCTCCCACTTCCACTCAGGAATGGGTAGTAGCTGCAACAAAATAGCTGTCCTCTCGTGCGTCGCCTTCACTTGTTGACATACCAAACACTTGGCCACGAACTATCTCCCGCTTCATTCCATGCCACCAATAATACTGCCGTAAGTCCCAATACATCTTAGTTCCTCCGAGATGAATAGAGTAAGTCGCACTATATGCTTCCGCCATTAACTCCTGCCGTAGCTCTCTATTAGGAAGATAAATACGATCACCACATCGCAATGTCCCATCGGGATGAATCCTCAATCCCGTCTGCTCTTCTGCTTCGGTCCTCTCTCTAAGCCGTCGAAATCTAGCATCCGTAGATAATGTCGCCTTGATCCTCTTTACTAGCGATGATTGCACTTGGAGATTGGCTAATACGCCATCCGCTCCAGGCAATACTATCTCAATTCCAAGCTGTTGCAAATCTCTAATCAATTCTCTCTGTGTGGTCAAGAAATGAGCCATGAGCTTACGTCTTAATGCGTCTGCCATAACATTAGCCTTACCCGGATGATAATGTAGCTCGATCTCGTAATCTTTCATCAACTCCAACCAACGTCGTTGTCGCATATTCAACTCTTTTTGTGTGAATACGTACTTGAGGCTCTTATGATCAGTGTAGATATCTACCTTCTCGTCGTATAAGTAGTGTCTCCACAACTTCAAAGGAAAGATAATCGCTGCGAGCTCTAGATCGTGGGTCGGGTAATTCTTTTCGTGCACCCTCAACTGTCTTGATGCATATGCTACTACGTAACCATGCTACATTAATACGCATCCTATTCCCTTCCCGGAGGCATCACTGTATATCACAAATCCTTCTGGGCCCGATGGTAGTGTCAAGAAAGGTGCAGTGGTCAAGCGCTTCTTCAACTCATCGAAAGCGTCTTGACACTCGTCTGTCCATACAAACTCCTGATCCTTACAAGTTAGTAGAGTCATAGGCCCCGCTATTCGAGAGAAATCTTCTACGAAACTTCGGTAATAACCCGCAAGTCCAAGAAAACTTCTCACCTCGGAAGCTGATGTAGGAGCGGGCCATGTCTTGACTGCTATGATCTTCTCCGAATCTACCAATATGCCGTCTTCAGTGATAATATGTCCAAGAAATGATACCTCCTTGAGAAAGAAATCATACTTGCTAAGCTTCACAAAAAGTTGCTCATTCCTTAAGGTCCCCAAAACAATCCGAAGATGCTGCTCAAGCTCCTCTTGACTCTTGGAGTAAATCAAGATATCATCTATGAAGACGACTACAAATTTGTCCAAGTACTGGTGAAAGATCTTGTTCATTAAGTTCATGAAAACTGTAGAAGCATTGGTCAAACCGAAAGGCATGACCAAGAACTCGTAGTGTCCATACCTCGATCAAAATGCCGTCTTCGGAATATCTTCCTTCCGAACCTGCAGTTGATGAAAGTCCGATCGTAAATCAATCTTGCAGAATACTTTTGCTCCACTCAGTTGATCGAACAGATCGTCTATACGCGACAAAGGGTACTTATTCTTCACCGTAACTACATTCAAAGCTCTATATGTAACACCCAGTTTTCTAAAATGAGGGTAATTTTGAAATTTTGTGTTATTTGAATTTAATATATATTTATTTGGAATTTAATATAATTAATGGGATGGTGTGATTGTAATATGATTTAATCAATTGCCTTGTGTTGTGTTTAGCCCTAACCTAGAATTGGCCTAACCTAGATTAGTCCTAGTTAGTCATGGTTAGACTAAGTTAGATTTTGGGATTGGTCATGGTTAGTCATGGCTAGTCGTGATTTGTGATTTTGGCTAATCATTAGTCATATTGATTTAGTTAAGACTAGTGATAGGCTACCTAGGTTTCATCTAGCCATTGATTTGTCTGGATTGATGGAGAACCCTTGGATCACCCTAGCCCTAGATTTTAGGGCAGCCATCCTTGGGATTCCTCCTATTTAATCCCTCCAAAAAACCCTTGCCTCCTTTATTCATTTCTCATTCTCAAGAACAAGGTGAGCTCCAACTTCATTCATTCATAACTTCTCCATTTCTCATCCTTTTTCAACCAAACTTCTTGTATTGTAACCTAACCATCACCCTCTCGCTGTCTATGGAGGTAGAGGACTATTTTGGGGATCTACTTTGTAGAAGCATAAAAAAAGAGGGATATTGCTTTTAATCCCACATCGAAAAGGAGAAGAAGAGAGGTCTCATTCCACTCTATATATAGAGCCCTCTTGCCTCCTTTGAAAAGGGCACCAAAATAAATAAAGAAAAGGGAGCCCGTTCTCCAGGGAGCCCGTTCGAGCCACAAAAAGTTGCAATAGTTCTTCTCTTCTTCTGGGTTGGCTGCAAGTTCTTCACTCGCTGTCATGGCAAGGATAATTTGGACTCTGAGTACTATGCGCCCCAGCGGGCTGGTACGAAGAAGTCCAAGGCGGCACGGGCCATGCGCCTCAAACGTGCTATGCCAACGGCAAACCAGAAGCATGCGCTAACAATCATGCACGCTGCTGATGGTAAGCTGTACAAGGTCGACTCGGGTGCTTCTGCGCCAGAAACGAGCCTACCTTCAAAGTCCTTGTCTCGCTTGGGCACATCTACTGTGTTCGCAACTAAGTCGAGCAAGGAAAACCCTATGGTCTTGAACTCCCGCACCTCTACTGGTTGTGCGTCCGAGGTTCGTTCAAGTCACTTTAAGTGATGTACCCCTACTACTGATCTGAGCGCCTGTTTGGTGTTGGATCAAGGGGCGCAGCATTCACTTGACCATCCCGACGCTTGGCCTTGCCATGCGCCTGATAGGGGTGTAAAAGTGGCACTCTCACTTGACCACCCCGGCGCTTGGCCTTGCCATGCGCCTGATGGGGGTGTGAAGGTGGCACTCTCCTCTAACGATTTGTGTAATGTGATCATTCATAAAAGTCGATCAGGAGAGCCGACCGACAAGCATAATACGCCCCTCACAGGGCACACTTGTGCTACAGTCATCATCAACTGTTGTTGCCGTAAGACCGTGGCTCCACCACCAAGGCAGTCTGTGTTCCAGCAGTTGTAACATGTTGTGCCTGTCTTCCAGCGCATCACTCCGTCCCGTCAGAGTGAATCACTTCCTCGTCAATGCACAGGCGCATCTACCAGCCTGGGGCTCTTATCTTCTAAAGGAGTTCACCGTCAAAGCTTCTTCGAACAAGGAGAACCATCACCCACAGTACAACATCTTGCCAAGGAGGAGGATCAGTCGAATCCATCTTCGTCGAGAAGTCAAGGGAGAGACAATAAAACTCTCTCAAACTGTTGCTATTCATAAGCCAGGGCAAATCAAACCCATGCGCCAAGTGGCGACCTTCCCAAAGTTAGTGCGATAAACTTGTATTCATGATGATGAATTCACCCCCATCGAATTCAACTAAGTTAGAGAGCCATTAATGACTCGAAGAACTCAACAGACGGACCAATAAAGACCGCGCATCATACAGATGCGCCCATTAGCACCAAGCGCCTTACGAGGATGCGCCCATGCGTCCCCATGCGCCTAGTGGAATGCATATCGATGCGCCCACTCAACAGCCCATCACCTGTCAAAGAACATTAAATGCGGAAGTCTGACAGAGTTGGTAGTACGTCCCCCGAGGACTAAACAGTTGACAGCTTTTTCAGAAGATGAAGCGTCGCCGACGTCAGTACCATCATTACTCTCCTCCGGCGGTTACAAGTCACGTGGCCGCCAAACCATTTGTATGCGCTTTCGCAGCTATGCGCCCAAATCTTTACATGCGCCTCAAAAGCCATACGCCTCAGACTTTTCTCTGATCCCTAAAGACAGAAGTAAAGTCACTACTGAAGCCCCGTATGCGCCTCAAAAGCCATGTGCCCCGACTGGTTCATGACTCCTAAAGGTTACGAACCAAAGTCTTCTCATGTGCCCAATCCCAGGCGCATCCTATCAGATCACTCCCCACCAAATCTGAGATCTGCAAGCCATGGACCTACGACACGCGTCCTTTAACTTGATTCAGCCTATGAAGGGGTGCTAATCACCCAAGATCTCAGCAACTGAAAGATCCTCTCCATTGCTACGTGTCAGCTCGGTCGTGCCCATAAAGCCAACAGGAAGGGTTCAACTCCTCAATCAGAGCGCATCGTCTATGCGCCTCCATCAGTAACCACCACGTGGCGTCCCCGCGTACAGGCGTATCCTACATATGCGCGCATGAGCAGCCAGCCTGCAAAGCTATAAATAGAGAGATCACTTCCTTCCTTCGGACACAGACATCGTACAACTACCGACATACATATACAGAGAGGCAGATACAGACACTCAATGTCTTCTTCCTCTCCGTAAGCTCCAGCACCCAGAACAACTCAGACCTTCATAGAACCGAGAACCGTCGTCAGATCGTTAACGGAGTCAATGCATTACCACTCGTTCCATCGGCACAAGGGACCCAGATAAACAAAAGTGTACTCCTAGGACTACGTCTAAGTCCTACATTGTAACATTGTTCTGTTTGTAATTAAAATTTACAATCAAAAGATTTTAATAGCAAACAAGCTGGCGACTCTGCTGGGGACCTCTTTCTCCTCTACCGAGAAAGCTGTGTCGTAATCCGACGACGTGAAGGTGGGCTCCTCCCACAAGACGCTGGTCGTACGCCTCAATCAACAGGCGTATGAGGAGTTCATCTCTGAAGGTAGTGCGAGTCCTTCGAAGTGGCTGCCGAAGCCGAAGAAGACTCGCCAAGTCTGGGTGCGCAAGATCGACGCCTCCGGTACCACCACTAAAGGGGATGCGCCAATGTAGCCTTCCCTTCCCGCTGACGTCCTCAGCAACCAAGATGCGCCCACCGGTACAGCACATCTCTCGGGGAAATGTGCGACTGACCACATCCCCCAGCCATCTCCCTCTCAGGCGAGGAAGATGCGTCGACGGAGCAGGGGCGCAGCTAATGTCCTGCGCATCACCTCTGATGCGCCACAGAAGGTCTCTGTCTTTGACAGACTCACTCGCTGTAGTGGCAAGGAGAATTTGGATTCTGAGTACTATGCACCCCAGCGGGCTGGTACTAAGAAGTCCAAGGCAGCACAAGCCATGCGCCTCAAACGTGCTATGCCGACAGCAAACCAGAAGCATGCGCTCACAATCATGCGCGCTGCGGATGGTAAGCTGTATAAGGTCGACTCGGGTGCTTCTGCGTCGGAAATGAGTCAGCCTTCAAAGTCCTTGTCTCACTTGGGCGCATCTGTTGCGTTCGTAACTAAGTCGAGCAAGGCAAACCCTGTAGTCTTGAACTCCCGCGCCTCCGCTGGTTGTGCGTCTGAGGTTCGTTCAAGTCACTGTAAATGTTGTTCCCCCACTACTGATCGGAGCATCTGTTTGTGTAACACCCAATTTTCCAGGAGAGGGTAATTTTGAAATTTTGTAATTATAATTATTATTTAAGGGTATTTATTTTATGTTATGATTTTTTAGTGATATTTAATTATTTTTAAACTATTTAAATTTATGACTTATGATTTGGTGTCTTGCTAGTGTTCATTTCCAGACTGAGGGGTATTTTTGTCATTTTTGTAATTTTAAGAATTATTTGGGATTATTATTATTATTTAAAGTTATTAGAATTTATTGAATTTATGAGAATTTTTAGGAATTATTTTAGAATTGTTTGGACTAGGTTGACTTTGACTAGTTTGACCCTTGTAGACTAACCTAGTGGCTAACCTAGGTCATGACTATGAGATTAGGATATGTAACCCTAGTTAGACTAAAGTTAACCCATGTTTTAGTCTTTAAAACTTAAGTTAGAATAGAGAGATTTTTAGTCATAAGCCATGACTTATGGTTTGAAAACCATTAGTTAGCAACTTAGCCCATAGAGGCCCAAGCCCATCACTAAACCCTAACCCTAGCATTTATGACCAGCCACCTAGGGATCCACACTCCTATTTAATGTCTCCTAGATTTTAGGGCTAGCCTCTTTTAGGGTTCATCCAAAAGTTCTAAGGAAAGAGGTGAGTTCCATCTTCCAAAATTCATTAAAAATCCATTTAATTCCTTTTTCCCTCAAACCAATTTCATTAGGACCTAAAACCCACCCTCTTGCTGCTGGTATGATTTATTTGCAGGAAGACATCAATTTGTGGGACTTGGTGGCTTGAGGAGTTCATCCCATTTGGAGACTCTTTTATCCATTGTGCATCAATAGGTATAACTCCCAATACCCTATTAAATTCCTGTTTAAATCCATTTTAGGAAGGCCCTAGCCCTACCCCAACTGTAGGATAGGCTAAACCTAGGGTTCGAATCCACTTCGTGTCCGTATTGGACACATATCAGCCATGTGTGTAGGGTGTTCGACGAAATGCCTCTAAGAGATCAACTTTGCTGTTTTTAAATTCTGTTTGAATAGGAATGTAGATCTATGTGTGCTTGTTGATTTTTGTGAAGGGACCATGGTCATTTTGTGTCTGTGTCGAGTGCAAATCGGGCTGGACACGAATGCGTGCACTGGCTCGGGACTGGTTCACTTCCCCTGCTACTCGAGCACGATTGCTCACTGGACACAGCACTAGAGCACGTGATTTTCTTTGGACACTTTGGGGCAGTGTCTGTCACGATACTCCCCAAGTGGCATGACCTATGGTGTCGTGTCGGACACGCACGGATGAGTACACTGGTTTTTGCCTGAGTTTGTTTCAGTGTGTTTTATTTCTGATACGCCTGTACTAGTCACGACACAGGACACGTTGACCCCAACCAGGGTGACACAGACCTAGGGGGGCCCTAGGTGAACCACCCTGCAAAGGGACTCGACCCAGTTCGTGTCGTGTCGTGCACACGACACGCATGTACACGTGCACGAGGACTGGCTTCTGTGCACTAACCTGTATGTTGTATCCTGAGGTTTATATTATTTTAAATGCTTCTAAATAATGTTTTAATGGTTAATTAGTTTCTAAACATCAGGTTTAACCTCTGATATGATAGGATTACAATTGTTCAAGTTTTATGTGGAGTTTGGGCTCAATTGCATTAACTGATACACTGTTAAGTTCCAGATTTGGTTTTGTTTCTCAATGATTTGATTTTTCCTGCATGATGTTTCTCTTGTCAATTAAGTTCTTGAATTGCAAGTTTAGTCTTAGGTTAACAAGAGGACTGGTATGGGTTTTGATCTATTCCCTGTTTTATAAAGAATCTGGGAAATGAGTCCTATTTTTCCGGTGTTCTGTTGATTACTTCTTCACTGTCCTATCTTAAACTCAAGTGTTAACTAATTTTCTATGGCTAAATATGGGTTTACCTGTCCTTGGTTTCATTAGTTATAGTTATCAAATCTAGGATGGGTGGACAATCTCAGTTTTGAATGTTAGTTGAAACCTGAGATTGTATGTCTGATTTCCTTTCACTGTCTAGAATTCCTGTACACTATCAAGTTTTATTCCTAAATTCCTAAGTCCTTCACAGACACTGTACACCGTTGGTTTGGGATTGATAATTGGTAAATTAAATTGTAACTGCTAACCTTGCCTGTAATCTGAATTTGATGTGAACAATTCCAGTTTTTAACTTGATGATTGAATTGCCTTTTCCTTCTAGTTCATTCACTGTTTTCTTTCAATATATATATTGCACTGTTTTGGACTGTTGGTTAAGTCCCAGATTTTTCACTTAATCACAGCACCTACACTCTTCCTCCCTTTCACTGTTATATTCCTGTGTATATATATAGGTAGCCCAGTACACACACCTACACAATATTTCTCCCTTGGCAATTACACTTTTACATACACTGTTTTAATTTCCCTTCACTGTTATGAATTCCTGTACACCTCACCTATACACACACACACTTCTCCTTATAACCTGTCACATTATCCTGCCACTTGACACATTATGGCATATTACACACACAAGCACACCCTTTCACTGTCATTTCCTGTCCACACACAATTGCATAGCACACACACACTCTTGATTGTATACACACACACACATGCTTCCCTCCATATGCATATTCATGTGTACCATATACCTAAATATATGTGTGAGTGATGTAAGGGTATGTATTAGTGTCTATATGTAGTGTGTGCAATGTGAATACCTGTATACTTGTGAGTGTATGTCTATGTGTATGTACATATAATATTTAGCCTAGGAATGCATAGTGTTACTTCAATAATTGTAGCTATATGCATAGTGCTGTATATGCATAGGTGTATGAGTACTTGAATGTTGTGTGTAGTCTAGTAGAGCCTTGTTAGAGCCTAGCATGACTTGTTAGACCTAGTTAGTTGAGTTTAGCCTAGTTAGACAAGGTTGACCTAGTTTGACTTCTAGGGTTGACCAAAGTTGACCAAGAGTTGACTTTGGCCTAGATTGACCTAGATTCATTTAGAATGCATTAAATTGCATCTTGTTATCATTTTAGACTTGTTGTGACTTGTACTGTTCTATAGGAGACAGACACCACTCCTCGGACAGTATATTCTCTTCAGACACTCAGGATATCAGGCGAGTACATTCTCTGACCGTTTCATACTTGTATGGATTTACATTCTTGCTCTAGATTACTGTACTTGATGCTGACACGATCTTTATCACGGATTGGTACTATATGGATCTTCTTCTGAGATGTTATCTCCTTGTATTCACTAAGTACATATTGTGATGTGCGTTTCACTTACATGTTGTATTTATTGAATACCCTTATCATTGTACACTCATTGTGCATATTGTACTCTCAGTATCACATTGAGCCATTGTACAAGCCATTGTACAAGTCATTGTACAAGCCATTGTACAAGTCATTGTATAAGGTAACGTAACTGAATTGGATCCTTGTGTATTGATTGGGGAGGGGGAGTAGAAATGGTTATGTGATCAATCGTATTGTATAAGAAATTATATATGTCCATTGTACACCCACGTACAAAGGAGTCCCATTTTATTGTATAACCTAACCCGTTTACATAACCATATTGTGCTCTAAAATCACATGTTCCTTACAGTCTTACTTATCATATTAGATATTTCCTGTTATCAAATCTCTACTGTTTTTCATATATCTTCTTCTTTCAGTGTTTCATGTATTTTACTCTATTGCATGCTTTATATTTCCTAACTCGTTATGAACTGCGTGAGATGTTTTGTGCTCGCTCCCGTCCTGACTGGACCTGTTGAAAATTTTACAGAGGATGAGGAGGAGGCCTGCATAGACACCTACTATGGGGCAGCTATAGATGCCATGTGTGACCCAGATTTCCAGCCTGATCTACTAGCTTAGAGACTGAGGCTCCCTAGTCTAGGTTTTCTATTTCTGTCATTTGAGATCTAGATTGTATATATTCTTCATTACAGTGCTAGAGTCTTGTATTGAGCTGGATGTTCTGATTTGTTATGTCAGTAGACACCTAGATTCTCTGGTTGTGTTTATGTGGTTTTTCCTTTATTCCAGTATTTATCTATCTATCTTCCTATCTGTCATTCTGCCTTAGATATGATTGAGACTGTATATTGCTATATCACCTCCATTCGGAGTGTATACACTGTACAGGTACCTTTATATTTGTTAGATGATTGACATAGGACAGCGTTCTACCGCCGACACTGCGGCGTAGGCTGGGCGTCGTTACGTTCTCGTACCCTCACAGTGGGTACGGGTCGTGACACGTTTTTAGTGGTGGCCCATGCAGGTCGAGTTTATGTAGTGGTATTCGAACTAGAGTATCACTACAGCCGCAGTAGGATTAGGATATTTTTGAAGGTACTCAATCACACTAGGAAAAACTCATATCAAATTCATACCATCTCAGTTCTTGCTGATATTGTTCTCCTTGAATATAACTGTCCTCCTTTGCTATTTCGACTCATTCTCAGCAATTGTTTGTTTGATCTGTCCTCAGGATGGTGGAGACGCGATTACAGTGTGCCATTTATGGAGATACTGTAGAGGGGACTGCTACCTCTCAGTCCGTACAGCAGGGTCGGGAGGCTACAGCTCCTACCATCTCTGCTCATATTGGGACTTCAGCAGCAGCAGCAGCTAAGGGTATGCCTTCACCAGTTCGGAGGCAGGACCCAGTCATTCCAGAGGTACCGTTCCAGCAGCCGCCGCCTACAGGAAACGTGGACGCAGCTCAGATGTTCGCGTATTTCCAGCAGTTCATGGACCGACAGCAGGCTCGACAGGACAGAGGCATAGAGTTGGTCATTTCGACAGTTGCAGCCCGACCAGTGGTGCAGCAGCCAAAGATACCGGGGATCGAGCAGTTTCAGAAGATGAGCCCCAGAGACTTTCTGGGGACAGAGGGGATCCTATATGCCGATGAGTGGATCGAGCATATAGAGGAGATCTTCCGCTTGGCCAGGATTCCAGCAGATCTTCAGATCGAGGCCGCAGCTAGCCGGATGTACGATCTTGCTCGCACCTGGTATCAGTCGGACCCTAGGGTGGGGGTAGCCGGACAGACTTGGGAGGAGTTCAAGGGCTTCTTCAAGAAGAAATTCTTCCCAGATTCAGCGCTCAGAGCTTTAGAGTCGCAGTTTGAGAGCCTAGTTCAGGGGAGCCTGTCAGTGGAGGAGTACGCTGGGGAGTTCGGTTGCCTCAGCAGATTCATGGAGGGTTTGAGCGAGGCGGCAAAGGCCCAGAGGTTCCGGAAGGGTCTGGTCAAGGAAGTCAAGTCCTTGACCAAGGGCAACAGGGATGCCACATTCGAGGAGATTCTGACGGAAGCTTTACTGGCTGAGGATGATCTTGAGCTTAGGCTCAAGAGAGGGCGAGACCCAGTTGGTGGCACCAGCAGCGGAGGACCGGCCAAGAGGCCGCACGTTTAGCATCAGTTTCAGCAGCAGTATCCACAGCCGATGCTAGGCATACAGTTTCAGCAGCAGTACCAGCAGCCGAAGGCTCAGATACATCAGCTACAGCAGAGGCCTGTTCAGTATCAGGGTCAGGGACAGGTGCAGTATCAGCAGGACACCGTGTGCAACTTCTGCAAGAAGCCAGGCCATTGGTGGAACGATTGCAGGAAGAGACTGGGTATGTGTTTACTTTGCGGGTCAGCAGCGCATCAGTGTAGAGAGTGTCCCCAGAACCCGACACCGTTGGCTCAGATAGCACCAGGAGCTAGGGCTCCGGCAGGGCAGCAGAGGGGACCACCATTGCAGACTCAGCAGGAGAGGTTCGTACAGCATCAGCAGCAGGCCATGGGAGGCCAGCCATGGCAAGCTTTTGCCATGACAGCCGAGGATGCTCAGGCCGTTGGAGATCTAGTTGCAGGTTCCGTTCTTGATTCAAATTCTACAATTACTGCCTTGAACTTCGATTCTCTCTGTTCCTCGTTGGTTGATCAATTCTGTCTTGTTGTTTTTGTGTTATGATTTAATTTTCTTCTGAGATAAGTCGTATGGGCTAGGTCGCCTCGATTATGAGATTTTAGAATCCTCTAGGGTCATGCTAGCAGGCATAGTGAGGACATATAGTCGGACTATGGACGTATTTCTCGGGTGTGGGAATTTAAGGTTTTCGCTGCCAAGCGCGCGGCAATGCGAAAATTTTAAATACCATAGTTCTAGAAGTATGTACCATAGTTGAGGACTCTGTAATTATCGTAGCCTTGCTCACTGGCATGACAGAGATTCTGAGTATCATGGTTTTGGACAGACGCATATGATTATCT
This sequence comes from Iris pallida, assembly GCA_029216955.1. Taxonomy (NCBI): domain Eukaryota; kingdom Viridiplantae; phylum Streptophyta; class Magnoliopsida; order Asparagales; family Iridaceae; genus Iris; species Iris pallida. The sequence goes on from JANAVB010007364.1 coordinate 27,005, forward strand.
GACGGTATGTTTGAGACTCTGATTTTGGGGTGTTTGACCTAGAAGGACTACTGCCATTTTAATTTCGAGGACGAAATTTTTCTAAGGTGGGTAGGATTGTAACACCCAGTTTTACAGGAGAGGGTAATTTTGAAATTTTGTAATTATAATTATTATTTAAGGGTATTTATTTCATGTTATGATTTTTTAGTGATATTTAATTATTTTTAAACTATTTAAATTCATGACTTATGATTTGGTGTCTTACTAGTATTCATTTCCAGACTGAGGAGTATTTTAGTCATTTTTGTAATTTTAAGAATTATTTGGGATTATTAATTATTATTTAAAGTTATTAGAATTTATTGAATTTATTGAATTTATGAGAATTTTTAGGAATTATTTTAGAATTGTTTGGACTAGGTTGACTTTGACTAGTTTGACCCTTGTAGACTAACCTAGTGGCTAACCTAGGTCATGACTATGAGATTAGGATATGTAACCCTAGTTAGACTAAAGTTAACCCATGTTTTAGTCTTTAAAACTTAAGTTAGAATAGAGACGTTTTTAGTCATAAGCCATGACTTATGGTTTGAAAACCATTAGTTAGCAACTTAGCCCATAGAGGCCCAAGCCCATCACTAAACCCTAACCCTAGCATTTATGACCAGCCACCTAGGGATCCACACTCCTATTTAATGTCTCCTAGATTTTAGGGCTAGCCTCTTTTAGGGTTCATCCAAAAGTTCTAAGGAAAGAGGTGAGTTCCATCTTCCAAAATTTATTAAAAATCCATTTAATTCCTTTTTCCCTCAAACCAATTTCATTAGGACCTAAAACCCACCCTCTTGCTGCTGGTATGATTTATTTGCAGGAAGACATCAATTTGTGGGACTTGGTGGCTTGAGGAGTTCATCCCATTTGGAGACTCTTTCATCCATTGTGCATCAATAGGTATAACTTCCAATACCCTATCAAATTCCTGTTTAAATCCATTTTAGGAAGGCCTTAGCCCTACCCCAACTGTAGGATAGGCTAAACCCAGGGTTCGAATCCACTTCGTGTCCGTATTGGACACATATCAGTCATGTGTGTAGGGTGTTCGACGAAATGCCTCTAAGAGATCAACTTTGCTGTTTTTAAATTATGTTTGAATAGGAATGTAGATCTATGTGTGCTTGTTGATTTTTGTGAAGGGACCATGGTCGTTTTGTGTCTGTGTCGGGTGCAAATCGGGCTGGACACGAATGCGTGCACTGGCTCGGGACTGGTTCACTTCCCCTGCTACTCGAGCACGATTGCTCACTGGACACGGCACTAGAGCACGTGATTTTCTCTGGACACTTTGGGGCAGTATCTGTCACGACACTCCCCAAGTGGTATGACCTATGGTGTCGTGTCGGACACGCACGGATGAGTACAATGGTTTTTGCCTGAGTTTGTTTCAGTGTGTTTTGTTTCTGATACGCCTGTACTAGTCACGACACAGGACACGTTGACCCCAACCAGGGTGACACAGACCTAGGGGGACCCTAGGTGAACCACCCTACAAAGGAACTCGACCCAGTTCGTGTCATGTCGTGCACACGACACGCGTGCACACGTGCACGAGGACTGGCTTCTGTGCACTAACCTGTATGTTGTATCCTGAGGTTTAAATTATTTTAAATGCTTCTAAATGATGTTTTAATGGTTAATTAGTTTCTAAACATCAGGTTTAACCTCTGATATGATAGGATTACAATTGTTCAAGTTTTATGTGGAGTTTGGGCTCAATTGTATTAACTGATACACTGTTAAGTTCCAGATTTGGTTTTGTTTCTCAATGATTTGATTTTTCCTGCATGATGTTTCCCTTGTCAATTAAGTTCTTGAATTGCAAGTTTAGTCTTGGGTTAACAAGAGGACTGGTATGGGTTTTGATCTATTCCCTGTTTTATAAAGAACCTGGGGAATGAGTCCTATTTTTCCTGTGTTCTGTTGATTACTTCTTCACTGTCCTATCTTAAACTCAAGTGTTAACTAATTTCCTATGGCTAAATATGGGTTTACCTGTCCTTGGTTTCATTAGTTATAGTTATCAAATCTAGGATGGGTGGACAATCTCAGTTTTGAATGTTAGTTGAAACCTGAGATTGTATGTCTGATTTCCTTTTACTGTCTAGAATTCCTGTACACTATCAAGTTGTATTCCTAAATTCCTATGTCCTTCACAGACACAGTACACTGTTGGTTTGGGACTGTTAATTGGTAAATTAAATTGTAACTGCTAACCTTGCCTGTAATCTGAATTTGATGTGAACAATTCCAGTTTTTAACTTGATGATTGAATTGCCTTTTCCTTCTTGTTCATTCACTATTTTCTTTCAATATATATATTGCACTGTTTTGGACTGTTGGTTAAGTCCCAGATTTTTCACTTAATCACAGCACCTACACTCTTCCTCCCTTTCACTGTTATATTCCGGTGTATATATATAGGTAGCCCAGTACACACACCTACACAATATTTCTCCCTTGGCAATTACACTTTTACACACACTGTTTTAATTTCCCTTCACTGTTATGAATTCCTGTACACCTCACCTATACACACACACACTTCTCCTTATAACCTGTCACATTATCCTGCCACTTGACACATTATGGCATATTACACACACAAGCACACCCTTTCACTGTCATTTTCTTTCCACACACAATTGCATAGCACACACACACTCTTGATTGTATACACACACACACATGCTTCCCTTCATATGCATATTCATGTGTACCATATACCTAAATATATGTGTGAGTAATGTAAGGGTATGTATTAGTGTCTATATGTAGTGTGTGCAATACCTGTGTACTTGTGAGTGTATGTCTATGTATATGTACATATAATATTTAGCCTAGGAATGCATAGTGTTACTTCAATAATTGTAGCTATATGCATAGTGCTGTATATGCATAGGTGTATGAGTACTTGAATGTTGTGTGTAGTCTAGTAGAGCCTTGTTAGAGCCTAGCATGACTTGTTAGACCTAGTTAGTTGAGTTTAGCCTAGTTAGACAAGGTTGACCTAGTTTGACTTCTAGGGTTGACCAAAGTTGACCAAGAGTTGACTTTGGCCTAGATTGACCTAGATTCATTTAGAATGCATTAAATTGCATCTTGTTATCATTTTAGACTTGTTGTGACTTGTACTGTTCTATAGGAGACAGACACCACTCCTCGGACAGTATATTCTCTTCAGACACTCAGGATATCAGGCGAGTACATTCTCTGACCGTTTCATACTTGTATGGATTTACATTCTTGCTCTAGATTACTGTACTTGATGCTGACACGATCTTTATCACGGATTGGTACTATATGGATCTTCTTCTGAGATGTTATCTCCTTGTATTCACTAAGTACATATTGTGATGTGCGTTTCACTTACATGTTGTATTTATTGAATACCCTTATCGTTGTACACTCATTGTGCATATTGTACTCTCAGTATCACATTGAGCTATTGTACAAGCTATTGTACAAGTCATTGTACAAGCCATTGTACAAGTCATTGTATAAGGTAACGTAACTAAATTGGATCCTTGTGTATTGATTGGGGAGGGGGAGTAGAAATGGTTATGTGATCAATCGTATTGTATAAGAAATTGTATATGTCCATTGTACACCCACGTACAAAGGAGTCCCATTTTATTGTATAACCTAACCCGTTTACATAACCATATTGTGCTCTAAAATCACATGTTCCTTACAGTCTTACTTATCATATTAGATATTTCCTGTTATCAAATCTCTACTATTTTTCATATATCTTCTTCTTTCAGCATTTCATGTATTTTACTCTATTGCATGCTTTATATTTCCTAACTCGTTATGAATTGCGTGAGATGTTTTGTGCTCGCTCCCGTCCTGACTGGACCTGTTGAAAATTTTACAGAGGATGAGGAGGAGGCCTGCATAGACACCTACTATGGGGCAGCTGTAGATGCCATGTGTGACCCAGATTTCCAGCCTGATCCACTAGCTTAGAGACTGAGGCTCCCTAGTCTAGGTTTTCTATTTCTGTCATTTGAGATCTAGATTGTATATATTCTTCATTACAGTGCTAGAGTCTTGTATTGAGCTGGATGTTCTGATTTGTTATGTCAGTAGACACTTAGACTCTCTGGTTGTGTTTATGTGGTTTTTCCTTCATTCCAGTATTTATCTATCTATCTTCCTATCTGTCATTCTGCCTTAGATGTGATTGAGACTGTATATTGCTATGTCACCTCCATTCAGAGTGTATACACTGTACAGGTACCTTTATATTTGTTAGATGATTGACCTAGGACAACGTTCTACCGCCGACACTGTAGCGTAGGCTGGGCATCGTTACGTTCTCGTACCCTCACAGTGGGTGCGGGTCGTGACAGTTTGGTGTTGGATCAGGGGGCGCAGCATTCACTTGACCACCCGGCGCTTGGCCTTGCCATGCGCCTGACGGGGGTGCGAAGGTGGCACTCTCCTCCAACGATCTGCGTAACGTGATCACTCACAAACGCCGATCAGGAGAGTCGACTGACAAGCACAATGCGCCCCTCACAGGTCACAATTGTGCTGTAGTCACCATGAACTGCTATTGCTAGGCAGCAGTTCCGCCAAGACAGTCGGTGTTCCAGCGGCTGCAATCATCAATACCCCTCCGACGTCGTCTCGAAAAGAAGGTGTCAATAGAAGAGGAGCCAGAACTAAAGGTTGCTTCATGCAACGTAATCTCTAACTCCTCGTCAATCCAAAAGGCGACTGGCAATTCCTCGTCCTCGTCCAAGAGCCAGCCGATGAAAACTAAGACAACTGTCCCGTCCTCCGGAGTGTTTGAAGGCACTCGGGGAAGAAAGAAGATCTTGCAGAAAGCTGGGGGTAGTCAAGCCCTTGTTGATCCTCCTTCTGAAGATGAAGATGTCCTCCAGAGCACAGCTGGGATGGAAGTCATCCTCCCGGATGTAGCTGGAGGTAGTCTAGCCCCTGTGGATCTGCGTCTCGAAGACGAAGAAGTCCTCCAAGACAGAACTGGGGGTCATCAGGCCCTCGCGGATACTTCTTCCGAAGACGAGGGTGTCCTCCAAAACATAGCTGGGGGTAGCCAGGACGAAGCTCCAGGAGAGGCAACTCCCCTACAAGAGAGCGAGGCTGAAAGCGAAGCCTCAACTGACCCATCCGACTCCGACCGTGTTATGACAGTATAAATGACTGGGGGTGATACCGAGCCGGATGTGCCGCCAGCAGACCTCGTCCAGCGCATGGATACCCTGGAGGGAGGACTTAAAACCCTCTCTGCCTCCATGCAAATACTGACTCAAGCAGTGTTTGAGATACGGTCAGCTTTGGCCAGGGCACCTTCTACCGGTCCTAACCCAGGGGCCAATGGAGAATCAAGTGTACCCCTTCAACGGGTATCCTTGGATACGGATCGCCGCAAAGCACCTCGGACGTCGGAGCCATCAAATGCTCAACTCCAGGCTGTATCACCTTTCCCGACTCCCAGCTCCACGGAAGACGTGGTGGAGATGATCAGGGACTTGCGCGAGCGCTTTGAGTCCAAGAACAGACAAGAGGAGCGCCAGAAGATGGGGATCCCCTAACCCTATCCCCTCGAATGGAACAAAGTGGTTTATCCTCCTAAGTATAAACCACAAACATTGATGCCGTACGATGGAAAGGACTCTCCGTGTCGCTATCTGACGTACTTCCAGTCCCAAACGGGACACCTCCCGAAGGAGGACGCACTACCCACCAGCATATTTGTCGGGGCACTGAAAGGAGTGGCGTACGACTGGTACTGCAGCCTCTCCGATAACTCTATATCTTCCTTCGACGACTTGACGCGTCTCTTCCTCGACCGTTTCTACGACGGCAGGAAGGACTTGACAATGGCGTCCCTCATTGAGATACGCCAGAAAGAGAAGGAAACATTTCGAGTATTCATCGAACGCTTCCGACAGGCCTGCTTCAGACTGCCCCCGGGCATGCCAGAACATGCACTCCACTGCTCCTGCAGTATGAACATGCTGCCTACAGTTAAACTCTGGCTCAACTCTACTCCTCCTCCCGACTGGAGTTCCTTGATCATCAAAGCCGAAGCAGCAGAAAAGAAGGCGTCCAATGCTCGCCTTCTAGGAGTTAGTTTCCCTGCCTTTGAGGACAAAGGGAAACGGCCTGCAGCCAACAACCCTGGATGAGAGACGAAGGGGAAACATGCGTTGACTGTCAATGCCTCCAAAGGTGCATCAGCACCTACCCAGAAGCCTCGACTTGCACCAAGGCCAAAGGAGGTTTATTCTTTCAACGATGAAGACACCCTGCAACTCTTTGAGATACTGAAGCAGGGTGACAAGATCAAATTGTCGGACCCGAAGCGTCCCGACGAGGTTGGAAAAGTGGACAATCCGAGGTACTGTCACTACCATCAATTTGTCGGACATCCAACTAAGGACTGCTACGTCCTCAAAAACTACATCCAGCGCATGATCAATACGGATGTTATCTCCATCGACTACGAGGAGAAAACGGTTTCAGCCAACCTGGTGTCACTCTAATTTGGCACCTTACCGCCAACCACAATACAAGATGGCGTCGTCCCCATCCCTAAAGCGACAATGGAGGTGGTTATCTTACCATCTACTCGTGACAACGTGAGTGGACTCATCCCACTCACCACATCTCGGGGAGAGGTCTTGTGGGTTCACCCTGATCTCTTCTCCGAGGTTACTCAATCGAAGGTACGCTCTGCCTCCAAAACTAAGGGCAGGAAGATCAAGTCTTGCTGCATGGTCTCTTCCTCTGTGGAAGAGGCACTTTCTGTACAGATGCGTTCACATCAGAACGCCCAACCCGACGAAGCTGCCGTCGAGGTGGTGCCTCCTTACACCGTCCCAGCTACCCAGGAAGAGGGCCCATCTAAGCCCCCAGCAGCCAATAAGCAGAAGCATGTAGAGGCCCGTTTCAACAAGCCTCTACAAAAGGAGAATGCTTCAGGGATGGACAAGCCCCACAACTTCGACATACTGGCACAACTTGCCAGTACTCCTGCCCGCCTATCTCTGTTTGAGCTTCTTCGCCTTTCCAAGGACACTCGTGAAGCTCTCTGTGAAGCTCTGAAGGATGTTGAGTCCTTCATCAGTCAGGTCAAGCAGCCTGAAGATCTCCCGACTACATGTGCGCACTGTCATTGTGTAAATGAAGTTATCCCCAACATAACCTTCACCCAACAAGACATGCTGCTTAAGCACAACCGACACAACAGGCCACAGTACTATACAGGGTATATCGGTTCCGTCAAGGTAAAGCAGATTCAGATCGATCCGGGGTCTTCCCTCAGCATTATCCCGAAGATGCTGCTCTCAACAATAGGGATCCCAATGTACCGACTGGCGCCTTCTAACACAACAATCAGTGACTTCAATGCTAGCAAAAGTGAGCCGCTGGGCAAAATACGGCTGAAGTGTCATATTGGTAACCTCAGAACTGAGGTCACTTGCTATGTCGTGGACGCTGACGTCAACTACAACCTCCTACTGGGTCGTTCGTTGCTGCATGAGTACATGGTGGTGCCATCTACACTCCACTAATGTATGAAATACGTGTCCACCAACGACATCATCCGAACGGAGTGTTTAGACAGTAACCCTTTTAAAGGGGTCGAAGCCTACTTCACTGATGCTACCCTATACAAGTCACTCGACGAAGGGGAAGCCAACGACGCTGATGATAAAGCAGAAACAGTGGCAGAGCCGGACATGGAGCCAGAGATGATTCCCGACACTCCTTTGAAGATCCGACTCAAGGGGAAACTGCCTCAGATACTGCCTCCTATCAAGCTACCTGGAAAAGCACCAACTGCTCTAGGTAAAACTCCTACTGAAGCTCCCTTGAAGATACGACTCAAGGGAAAGCCGCCTCAAATATCGGCTCCCCTTGTGGCAAAACTACAGGGGAAAGCACCAATTACCGAAGGCGCAGTTGAGGTACCTCTGAAGGTGCGTCTTAAGGGCAAGCCGCTGCAATCATCTGTCTTATCCAAGCTGCCGGAGAAGCCCCACATAGACCTCTTGGACCCTAAGATCAAAGCTGTGGTGGACTCTCCCGATCCAACCCCAGTACTCACAGATGAAGAGTTGGAGGAATATATCTCTGCTGATGTAGATGCACCCTCTCTGGACAATATAATCCTGCGAGACAAAATCTCGTGTTTCATCAATAATAGAGTGTCTTTTAATTATTCTAGTCTTCCACATTGGAATGCCATGAATACGTTAGATAACGCTCTACGGTCGTTGCAAACACAAATAACGACCATTCATCATGTAAATCGAGTAGTCCCGTCCCAAGGGGTCGGTTTTGTAGTCCCACTGCAGAATCGAGACGAAGAATCCATCATCTTCGGCAAAGTCGAGCATCATCAAGACCTCTCGCCACTCGAGTAAGAACCAGATATCGGCAGAATACAAGCCTATCGGTACACGGACAAGGTAAAGTACCTCATCCAAAAGATGGGTTACAACCTAAAAAGCAACAAAGGCATGAACTACAGCAAGGGTCGACGTCTTCCTCTCCGGCTTCCAATACCTAAAGGAAAGCCACAGGACTACTATCATCGAACTCGATGGGGGGTGGGCTATGTCACGCCGCCGTCAACTCCAAAGAGTTCGGAGGCAGAAGAAGTAGAACATTCTCATTCATCCGAAGCATCAACTTGGGATTCTGATACCAGTATCGGATCAGTCTTCAAGAAAGTGCTATCGGCCAACATGACATCTGCACAATCTCAAGAAGATGAAGGCGAAGACCAAATGCCAGAATTCTTCGAAAAAGAACCCTGGGCTCAACGCCTAGGAGAAAAGTGGGAGTCTCGTTTTGAATTACGCGAACCCCTTACCGAAGACGAAGTCGAACAGATCGACCTTGGGGATGGATCTTCTTCCAAACCCATCTTCATCAGCAAAAGCCTAAAAGGAGAAGATCGGGAATCTTTAATAAAGAATATATCGATGTCTTCGCCTGGAGCTACGAAGATATGTCGGGACTTGATCCCCATATCGCGATGCATAGGCTTAACATCTTACCTGATGCCAAGCCTATAAAGCAACAACAGCGACATTTTCGTCCTGACATCATGAACGCTATCGATCAAGAAGTAGACAAACTCCTGACCAGCAGATTTATTCGTGAAGAACAACACCCGGATTGGGTAGCCAACGTCGTCCCTGTCACCAAGAAGAATGGGAAGATACGAGTCTGTATCGACTTCAGGGATCTCAACACTGCTTGCCCGAAGGATAAATTTGCGCTTCCAATCACCGACGTGATGATCGACAACACATGTGGCTTCGAACGCATGTCCTTTATGGACGGGTATTCGGGCTACAACCAGATCAAGATGTTCCCCGATGACGCAAAACACACGTCATTCAGGACTCCGAAGGGGGTCTTCTGCTACACAGTGATGTCCTTCGGCTTAAAGAATGCTGGTGCGACATACCAACGAGCTATGAGCCCCATCTTCCGTCAGCATCTTCGTAAGACAGTCGAATGCTATGTTAATGACATCACAGTCAAGAGCCGTCTCAAAGGAGATCACCTACAAGACCTTAAGACAGTCTTCGATCTCATGTGAGCACATCAACTCAAGGTGAACCCCGCTAAATCCTTCCTAGGGGTTTCTAGCAAAAAATTATTGGTCTTCATTATCATGGCGAAAGGCATTCATGTCGATCCCGAGAAGACCAAAGCCATCCTTGACATGGACCCTCCGAAAAACCTCCGAGAACTTCGAGGCCTGCAGCGGCGTCTGGCATACATCCGGAGGTTTATAGCAAACCTTTCCGGGAAATGTCAAGCCTTCACCCAGCTCATAAAGAAGGGAGTCTCTTACGTTTGGACAGAGGAATGTCAAAAAGCTTTCGACGATATCAAGTCTTACTTGACGAGCCCGCCAGTCCTGGTGGCACCCGTCGTCGGCAAACCATTTCTCCTCTACGTCCGTACCATGGATCATTCCCTCGGCGCTCTGTTGGCTCAGAACAGTGATGCAGGCTATGAGCAAGCTATCTACTACCTCAGTAGAATACTAATCGAGGCCGAACACCGGAACAACCCTGTTAAAAAAGAGTGTTTGGCTTTGGTATTTGCCATCCAGAAGACTCGCCATTATGTCTCGGGCCAGACAATTTATGTCATCTCCCGAGTCAATCCACATAGAGTTCTCATGACGAAGCCAGGGTCATTTAACTCCCGGCTAGCTACATGGGCGATCCTGCTAACGCCATACAACATGGTATTCGTTCCACAAAAAGCCGTCAAGGGTCAGGCTCTGGCCGACTTTTTAGCTGCAAACCCCATACCAGAGTCCTTAAGACTCTATGAAGACATCCCGGATGAGGTCCAAGAATCTAACGTCACCGAAGAAAGCTCCGTCTGGCGGATGTTTTTTGATGGCGCTTCAAGAACAGGCCCCAAAGGCCAAATCATCGCATGAGTGGGGGTAGTCTTAGTCTCCCCCAATCAGCTGGTCATCCAGCGCACCTACTCCCTTTCGAAGCCGTGCTCCAACAATGTTGCCGAGTACAACGCGCTCATCGTGGGACTCCAGCTGGCACAACAGCTGGGGGTGAATCATCTGGAAGCCTACGGCAACTCAAAACTCGTCGTTAACCAGATCAGAGGACAGTACGAAGTTCGCCATGAAGATCTGGTTCCTTACCATGAAGTTGCATTGAACATTATTTCAACCTTTACCAAGTTCTTCATCGAACATGTACCTCGTTTACAAAATTTGGAGGCTGACGCTCTGGCTGTCCTCGCAGCCTCATTAGCAGCACCCCTCGGGGCTCAACATTACGTCACTGTAGTGGGTCGAAACTTAGTCTGTCCTAAAAACAATCTATGCTCCCAAATGGCCCATGCCATGTCAACAAGTGCTAGTGTTAATGTCCGAGACTGGAGATTTTCGTTCATCGACTTCGCTGTCTACGGAATTCTCCCAGAGGACCCGAAAGAAGCCGTCTCAGTCAGGAGGCGCTCCCTTCGATTCTATTACGATACAGCTACTAAAATGCTGTATCGCCGCTCCTACGATGGACTTCTCCTTCGATGTTTGTCCAACGAAGAAGTAGCCGAAGCCCTTCGAGAAGCTCACGATGGAACCTGCGGGGTCCATCAACCTGGCCCTAAGTTGCAGGATCGACTGTGATACATGGGCTACTACTGGCCAACCATGGCAGCCGACGCTGTCGACTATGCTAAAAAGTGCCATGCGTGCCAGCTTCACGCTGACTTCATCCATACACCATCAGAACAACTACATCCTACGGTCGCCTCCTGGCCCTTCGAAGCCTGGGACATGGACATTGTAGGACCGATCACCCCTCCTTCATCGAGGGGACACCGCTTCATCCTAGCCTTCACCGACTACTTCTCCAAATAGGCAGAAGCAGTTCCACTGGCGGAAGTGAAGAGCTCTAGGGTGATCAACTTCATCAAGCACCATGTCATCTACCGTTTTGGGGTACCTCGGAGGATTATCCACGATAATGGTTCTCAGTTCATTAGCCATGTTTTCAGCAGATTCTGTGACAAGAATCGCATTCAAAACGTGGCATCAACCGCCTACAATCCGGCAGAAAACAGATTGGCCGAAACATTTAACAAGACTATCGTCAAGCTACTCAAAAAGGTCGTGTCATCCAACAAACGCGACTGGGACGAAAAGCTCGGCGAATGCCTTTGGGCCTACCGCACAACGGTACGGACCCCGACGAGCAACACACCATTCTCCCTGGTCTACGGGAGCGAAGCGGTACTGCCTCTCAAGATCCAGATACCCTCACTCCGTGTAGCGATCTCAAATCAACTAACAGAGGAAGATAATCAATGTCGCCATCTGCGAGAATTGGAGGCACTTGACGAAAAACTTCTCCTAGCTCAACAGCGCATCGAACTCTATCAAGCCCGTATATCACAGGCTTTCAACAAGAAGGTCAAGCAGAGGACTTTCCAAGTAGGCGACCTGGTTCTGGCAGTCAGGAGGCCGATGGTGTTGACTTACAAGACACCAGGAAAGTTTGAGCCCAAGTGGGAGGGGCCTTTCATCATAGAGACGGTATACTCAAACGGTGCTTACCGCCTCGCCAAAGTGGGGACTTGTTCATGATGCCCATCAACGGCAAGTTCCTAAAGAAGTACTACTCTTGACATCCTTCAGACATGTACCTCTATCTTCATCCAACAAGGGAGTCTGTGGACCCAATCATCAGGGCTCACTTACAATTCCCTTCCAAAAAATCTTACGCTTCCGGAACCCAGCTGTTCCGTGGCATTCTATCCTCCAGTAGAAGGACAACCACGTCCACATTACCTCTGAGTTGTTCCCCTACACCCTACAAAGTAAAATCTTACGCTTTGTAAGACTACGCTACCCATCATGTTTACTATGTCCACATTACCTCTGAGTAAACATCCCGTACAGACAACCCCTGGTTGCCGTACATTGATCGCAGAACTTCCACGTCCATATTACCTCTGAGTAGTTCCGCGTATCCCCCCAGAGTCATTCCTACCACGTCCATAACACCCCTGAGTAGGAAGATTCTATCATTTGAATCCCATATTTGCCACGTCCACATTACCTCTGAGCAAGCATGTCGGTTCTCTCGAACTTATTATCTGTACCTAAAAACTAAGGTGTGCAAAAGATAATAGGTCCACACAAATCATCAAGTTCATGACAGCAAAAATGAATGCACCACCAAAAACTCTGTATTCTTTATTCAAATATAAATGATTACATCCCCAGCAGAACTTCCATGTCCATATTACCTCTGAGTAGTTCCGCGTATCTCCCTCCAGAGTCATTCCTACCACGTCCATATCACCTATGAGTAGGAAAGCTCTACCATCAATCCCATATTTACCACGTCCATATTACCTCTGAGTAAATATGTTGGTCCTCTCTCTCTCTTAACTTATTATATGTACCTAAAACCAAGGTGCGCCAAGGATGATAAGTCCACATAAATTCCCCAGTAGAAGTACCCAAACCAATCACGTCCATACTACCTCTGATAGGATTGTCACACCTAAACAGCTCTACTGTCCATGCTTCTTGTTCAAAGTATTTTAAAACTTGTCCAAAAGTTTTAAAAACTTTGAAGGGGGTCTTGTAGAAGCATGAAAAAAGAAGGATATTACATTTAATCCCACATCGGAAAGGAGAAGAAGAGAGGTCTCATTCCACTCTATATATAGAGCCCTCTTGCCACCTTTGAAAAGGGACCAAAATAAATAAAAAAAAGGAGCCCGTTATCCATGAAGCCCGTTCGAGCCACAAAAAGTTGCAGTAGTTCTTCTCTTCTTCTGGGTTGGCTGCAAGTTCTTCACTCGCTATCATGGCGAGATTAATTTAGACTCTGAGTACTATACACCCCAGCGGGCTGGTACGAAGAAGTCCAAGGCGGCACGGGCCATGTGCCTCAAACGTGCTATGCCAACGACAAACCAGAAGCATACGCTCACAATCATGCGTGCTACTGATGGTAAGCTGTACAAGGTCGACTCGGGAGCTTCTGTGCCAGAAACAAGCCGACCTTCAAAGTCCTTGTCTCGCTTGGGCGTATCTACTGCGTTCGTAACCAAGTCGAGCAAGGCAAACCCTGTGGTCTTGAACTCCCGTACCTCCACTGGTTGTGCGTCCAAGGTTCGTTCAAGTCACTTTAAGTGTTGTACCCCTACTACTGATCTGAGCGCCTGTTTGGTATTGGATTAAGGAGCACAACATTTACTTGACCACCCCGACGCTTGGCCTTGCCATGCGCCTGATGGGGGTGTAAAGGTGGCACTCTCACTTGACCACCCCCCCGGCGCTTGGCCTTGCCACGCGCCTGATGAGGGTGTGAAGGTGGCACTCTTCTCTAACAATTTGCGTAGTATAATCATTTACAAACGCCGATCAGAAGAGCCGACCGACAAGCATAATACGCCCCTCACAGGGCACACTTGTGCTACAGTCATCATCAACTGTTGCTGCCACAAGACAATGGCTCCACCACTAAGGCAGTCTGTGTTCCAGCAGTTGTAACATGCTGTGCCTGTCTCCCAGAACATCACTCCGCCCCGTCAGAGTGAATTACTTCCTCGTCAATGCACAGGCGCATCTACCAGCCTGGGGCTCTTATCTTCTAAAGGAGTTCACCGTCAAAGCTTCTTCGAACAAGGAGAACCATCACCCACAGTACAACATCTTGCCAAGGAAGAGGATCAGTCGAATCCATCTTCGTCGAGAAGTCAAGGGAGAGACAACAAAACTCTCTCAAACTGTTGCTATTCATAGGCCATGGCAAATCAAACCCATGCGCCAAGTGGCAACCTTCCCGAAGTTAGTGCAATGAACTTGTATTCATGATGATGAATTCATCCCTTCGAATTCAGCTAAGTCAGAGAGCCATTAATGACTCGAAGAACTCAACAGACGGACCAATGAAGACCGCGCATCGTACAGAGGCGTCCATCAGCACCAAGCGCCTTACAAGGATGCGCCCAAGCGTCCCCTTGCGCCTAGTAGAACGCAGATCGATGCACCCACTCAACAGCCCATCACCTGTCAAAGAACATTAAATGTTGAAGTCTGACAGAGTTGGCAGCACGTCCTCCGAGAACTGAACAGTTGACAACTTTTTTAGAAGACGAAGTATCGTCGACGTCAGCACCATCATTACTCTCCTCCGGCGGTTACAAGCCACGTGGCCGCCCAACCATTCGTATGCCCTTCCGCAGCCATGCGCCCAAATCTCTGCATGTGCCTCAAAAGCTGTGTGCCTCGGACCTTTCTTTGATCCCTAAAGATAGAAGTAAAGTCACTACTGAAGCCCCGCATGCGCCTCAAAAGCTATGTGCCCCGACTGGTTCGTGACTCCTAAAGGTTACGAGCCAAAGTCTCCTCATGCGGCCAATCCTAGGTGCATCCTATCAGATCACTCCCTACCAAATCTGAGATCTTCGAGCCATGGACCTACGACACGCGTCCTTTGACTTGATTCAGCCTATGAAGGGGTGCTAATCACCCAAGATCTCAGCAACTGAAAGATCCTCTCCATTACTACGTGTCAGCTCGGCCGCAGCCCACAAAGGCAACAGGAAGGGTTCAACTCTTCAATCGGAGCGCATCGCCCATGCGCCTCCATCAGCAACCACCACGTAGCGTCCCCGCGTACAGGCACATCCTACATATGCGTGCATGAGCAGCCAGCCTGCAAAGCTATAAATAGAGGGATCACTTCCTTGCTTCGGTCACACACATCGCATAACCACCGACATACATATACAGAGAGACAGATACAGACACTCAACGTCTTTTTCCTCTCTGCAAGCTCCAGGACCCAGAGCAACTCAGACCTTCAGAGAACCGAGAACCGTCGTCAGATCGTCGACGGAGTCAATACATTACCACTCGCTCCATCGGCACAAGGGACCCAGATAAACAAAAGTGTACTCCTAGGACTACGTCTAAGTCCTACATTGTAACACTATTCTGTTTATTATTAAAATTTACAATCAAAAGATTTTAATGGCAAACATACTTGTGCTCGGGCTACAGTAGGAGAGGCTGTTCAAGTAAGTTCTTGAGCTAGAGGAGAACCCATTGGTAATCTCTCAAACCCTATCTAAACTATTACTTTATCATCATAGATGCATAGACCTAGGTCCCCTCTAGCTTCGGGTAGGATCTGAACCCAACCTGTGTCAGATACGTATCCGTATCGGACACGTATCAGTAGGCTAATTAGGTGTTCGACCTATGTCTCAATGGATTGATTCTTGCTATTTCCAAAATATTTTTGAATAGAAAATTTGTTCTTCATGTTGCTTGTGTGATTTTACATGACTGAGGTGACTTCGAGCCGTGTTCGAGTCGCACTGGACTCGTGGACACAGCCCCGTGCGCGGCCAGGGCTTCCCCTGCTGCTCGGGGCCTCGTGCTCAGTACACAGACCATTTGGCGAGCCATGATTGGACTAAGAGGAGGGGGCAGTATCCACAAACCTGTCCTCCAAGCCTCGTGTCCAACGGGGTCGTGTCGGACACACGGAGTCACGCGTACTGGTCACACGCGTGTGCCGTGTTCAAACGAATCGTGTTCTGAAATGCGAGTCGTGTCCACTCTGGACACGACATGGTCATGTCGTGTTGGGTCCTATGTGTAGCCTGACACGTGGGCTACACGTGGGCATGACCACGAGACCCCATGTGTCGTGTGTCGTGTCCTACATATGTATTGGTTCCTGAGACTCCATGACACACTTTGTTAATGATACACAGTCATATGATACACTATTTACCTGAACATTCCTGAGAACTTATTACCTGAAACTGTTATTATGTTGAATTCGAAATTCCCTGAGAAATACATGGGCATTGCATTGTTTAAACTGAATTTGATTCTTGATTTTGATTTCATGTTGTAATATACTGATGCCTGTTTCAGGAGCTGAAACCCTGAACTTTAGATTCCTTTTAAACTAAAATTTTGATGTAAAGCTGCCATGTTTAATCCATGTGATTGTGTTAGGGGATTTTGAGAGATGGTTTTCGAATTGGATTGATGTTAGGCCTTGATTTGAAATGTAGTTATAGAAACTATCATTTGATCTCCTTAGAACTATCAACTGTTAATTCCTGTTTTAGCTAAGTCTTGATACTAGGATTCCTTCATGTACATTATATTAACCCACTGATTTCAGTTTTCCTATTCCTGTCACATAGGCACACTGTTAGCTTGCACAAACACACACACAACCTAGGAATTCATGTGCACACTGCTCCCATGTAACCACATACATATTTCACCTAAGCATAAACCAGTGATACATATGTTTACTGATTTTTCCATAAACCTGAGATCACTTGCTGTCAAGGGCACAAAACCTGAACCTGAGATTATATCACTCATACATTCACTCACACAACACACACACACAGTCACAAAATCTGAGAACTAATGTTCCTATCACACTCTAAAATTCCTGAGACCATATTATTTGACATATACATGTAAACACACACACACCCCTCAATTCCAGAAAACTAGTACATTGCTAACATGTCTACATTGTTGAATGAACTTTAATATGTAAATGTTTACCCTTAACCTTGTTATTGAATGCTAGTTAACTTCGGATTTCATATATGTGAACTACCATGCCATGTAACCCTCTCTAAATGATTTCCATGATGTATATAGATAATTGTAGGATATAGATGCATGTTAGTTATAACTTAGCTAGTCTATCCCCTTCCATGTACACCTCTTTGTTCACACACACACATAGCTTACATGCTAGCTTCCTTTCTCTTATATATAATATTGAATATATGCATGAATGTGATGGCTTGAGGTGTTGGCTTGTATAGCCTTAGGATTGATGTGTGCTAGCTAGACTAGGCTTGGTTAGGCTTAGTGAGACTTGCTGGGGTTAGGAGTGGCCTAGTTGACCTAGTTTGACTAGTGCGGTTGACTAAAGTTGACAAAAAGTTGACTTTAGCCTAGATTGACCCCAAATATCATGTAGATGCATTGTAGCAGTCTATTTCATTATTTTAGACATATAGTAACTTGTACTGTTCTATAGGAGACAAACACCACTCCTCGGGCAGTATTTTCTTCCGGACATTCAGGATATCAGGCGAGTACATTCTCTGACCTTTTCATACTTGTCTGGATTTACATTCTTGCTCTAGATTACTGTACTTGATGCTGACAAGATTGTTATCACGGATTGGTACTATATGGATCTTCTTTTGAGATGTTATCCCCTTGTATTCACTAAATACATATTGTGATGTGCGTTTTACTTACATATTGTATTTATTGAATACCCTTATTCTTGTATACTCATTGTGCATATTGTACTCTTATTATCATATGAGTCCCATGGATAGACCATTGTACAACTATTGCATAACATTGTACATCTATTGTATAACATTATAAACTATTGTATAAGATAGCGTAACTGGAGTGGATCCTTGTGTATTGATTGGGAAGGGGGGGTAGAATTGGTTATGTAATCAAATCCTATTGTACAACATTGTATAACTATTGTATATGTCCATTGTGCACTCACGTACAATGGAGTTACCATTGCATTGTTCTAAACCGTTTACATAACCATATTGTACTCTAAATCACATATTGCTTACAGTTCTTACTTATCATATATAGATATTTCCTTACAGTTATCTCCTTTACTTCATATATTTCTCTTTTCAGCGTTTCATGTATCTTACTCTATTGTATGCTTTATTTATCCTAACTTGATATGAACTGCGTGAGATGTATTGTGCTCGTTCCTGTCCTGACTGGACCTGTTGAAAATATTACAGAAGATGAGGATGAGGCCCTATGTACCACCTATTACGGAGCAGGCTTAGACGACACCAGCGACCTGGTTCCTCTGGAGGACCCAGCTGCAGGACAGGATGATACTCCCATAGTCTAGGCTAGATAGCTAGGCTTTATCTTTTCTTTCGGCATTGTTATTCGACTTTCAGTTGTTGTTCTGAGATGTTGTATATATTTAGAGACTCGTATTGAGCTGGATGTTTCTTGAGTTGTTATCTTAGACTCTTAGATTCTCTCTCTCTTATTTGTATTATATTGTGGTTTTGATCTCTCTATTTACCTTTACTATTCTGTATCTGCCTTAGATGTGATTGAGACTGTTCTGTTATGTCACCTCCATTCGGAGTGTATATACTGTTCAGGTACCTTATATTTTTAGATGTTGTGACCTAAGACAGCGTTCTACCGCCGACACTGTGGCGTAGGCTGGGCGTTGTTACGTTCTCGTACCCTCACAGTGGGTGCGGATCGTGACACATTTTTAGTGGTGGCCCATGCAGGTCAAGTTTATATAGTGGTATTCGAACTAGAGTATCACTACATCCTGTAATAGGATTAGGATATTTTGATAGTACTCAATCATACTAGAAAAAACTCTTAATGAGATTCCTTTTATCTAAATTTGCTGCTTATTATTTTCCCTTGAATATAAACTGTCCTCCTTTGATTTTTTGCTTCATTCTTCGTAATTGCTTCTTGTTTTGATCTGTCTTCATGATGGTTATGGAGACACCATCTCATCGCTCCGGTTCGGGGGATACTATCGAGAGGCTGGCCACCTCTCGTCTATTTCATCAGGGCCTCGAGACCGCAGCTCCTGTTGTGCTGACTTAGATTGGCATTTCTGCTACATTAGAGGTGCACCTCCGCCTGTACAGAGACCTTTCTGTCTTTCCTAATTTCTCTCAGCAGCAGTGGTACCTGCAGCGTCAACAACAAGCCAGAGGAAACTAGCAAGGGCGAGCTTTCGCCAGGACAGTCGAGGATGCACAAGCCATTGGAGATCTTGCTGCAGGATTCATATCTTCTCGATTCCATTTCCACAAATGCCTCTTATAACTATCTTGAGATTCGATTCCATCTGTTCCTTGTTGACTGATCAATTTGTTCTGTTGTTCTGGTGTTATGTTTGTTTTTCTTCTGAGAAATTCATATGGGCTAGGTCACCTCAATCATGGGATCTAGAATCTTCGATAGTCGTATTAGATGGCATAGTGAGGACATATAGTCAGATTTTGGACGTATTTCTTGGGTGTGAAAATTTAAGGTTTTCACCGTCGCATGCGGCAATGCGAAAATTTTAAATACCATAAACCTAGAGGTATGTACCTTGGTCAAGGACTCTGTGATTATCGTAGCCTTGCTCACTAACATCACGAAGACTCTGAACAACATGTTTTTGGACAGACGCATATGATTATCTGACGGTATCTTTGAGACTTTGATTGTGGGGTGTTTGACCTAGAAGGACTACTACCATTTTAATTTTGAGGACGAAATTTTTTCTAAGGAGAGTAGACTTGTAACACCCAATTTTCTAAAATGAGGGTAATTTTAAAATTTTGTGTTATTTGAATTTAATATAATTAATGGGATGGTGTGATTGTAATATTATTTAATCAATTGCCTTGTGTTGTGTTTAGCCCTAACCTAGAATTGACCTAACCTAGATTAGTCCTAGTTAGTCAGGGTTAGAATAAGTTAGATTTTGGGATTGGTCATGGTTAGTCATGGCTAGTCATGATTTGTGATTTTGGCTAGTCATTAGTCATATTGATTTAGTTAAGACTAGTGATAGGCTACCTAGGTTTCATCTAGCCATTGATTTGTCTGGATTGATGGAGAACCCTTGGATCACCATAGCCCTAGATTTTAGGGCAGCCATCCTTGGGATTCCCCCTATTTAATCCCTCCCAAAAACACTTGCCTCCTTTATTCATTTCTCATTCTCAAGAACAAGGTGAGCTCCAACTTCATTCATTCATAACTTCTCCATTTCTCATCCTTTTTCAACCAAACTTCTTGTATTATAACCTAACCATCACCCTCTTGCTGCCATAGAGGTAGAGGACTGTTTTGGGGATCTACTTGTGTTCGAGCTACAGTAGGAGAGGCTGTTCAAGTGAGTTCTTGAGCTAGAGTAGAACCCATTGGTAATCTCTCAAACCCTATCTAAACTATTTCTTTATCATCATAGATGCATAGACCTAGGTCCCCTCTAGCTTCGGGTAGGATCTGAACCCAAACTGTGTCGAATACGTGTCCGTATCGGACACGTATCAGTAAGCTAATTAGGTGTTCGACCTATGTCTCAATGGATTGATTCTTGCTGTTTTTAAAATATTTTTGAATAGAAAATTTGTTCTTCATGTTGCTTATGTGATTTTACACGACTGAGGTGACTTTGAGCCGTGTCCGAGTCACACTGGACTCGTGGACACAGCCCCGCGCACGGCCAGGGCTTCCCCTGCTGCTCGGGGCCTCGTGCTCAGTGCACAGGCCACTTGGCGAGCCGTGATTGGACTGAAAGGAGGGGGCAGTGTCTGCGAACCTGTCCTCCAAGCCTCGTGTCCAACGGGGTCGTGTCGGACACATGGAGTCACGTGTACTGGTCACACGCGTACGCCGTATTCAGACGAATCGCGTTCTGAAACGCGAGTCGTGTCCACTCTGGACACGACGTGGTCGTATCGTGTTGGGTCCTATGTGTATCCTGACACATGGGCTACACGTGGGCATGACCACGAGACCCTATGTGTCGTGTATCGTGTCCTACAGATACGTGTACGTGTGCACGACGCTGTGCAACACTGGGTGCACCCTATGTGTTTGTATCGTGTTAGACACGCCTGTGTCGTATTTTCTGGACACATGAGGACACACAAGACACGTGTACACATGCTATATTAATTACCAATCATTATTTGTGATTATTATGTTTAATTTTGGGTTCGATTCATCGAATTCCAATATGGGCTGATACCGGACTGTTCACTGCTTGGCTGAATCGAATTCCTGAGTTTAGGTTATATTCAACCCATTTGTTAATGATTAATTTCCCTGTTTAAATTCACTTACACACGTACTAGTGTACTGCAATGTTGAGTCGTGGGTTGAGTGAGGAAAACAGGGAATTGGGAGTTCGAAATTGGAGTTGCTGATACCACCATTTCCTGGGTTAACATATTCATTAGTGTTTAACTGTTTAATTTGAATGTTTATATATGTTAAAATCCTTTCAGAGTTAATGTTGTAAAATTGAGATTTGGTTCATGTTTGATTTTCAATTTAGGGTTGAGTCTTGTTTTCAAATTGTTATTGTATGTATATAAATCTGAATTAAGGTTAACTGTCATTTGTTCCCAGACTTCCTGAGAACCCAAATCACTGTATTTCTATTCCTGTTACACCAATCAATTTCCCTATTGACACACACATTAATTTTTAAATAAAACCTGAGATTACACCGTATGCACACTATAAAACTGGGAACCATATTTGCTCACTATTTTCTGAGTTGCACAGGGAAAGAAACCTGAGAATGCACTGTTGGTATACTTAGTAAACTGAGAAGTTAAACTGAGTTTTCCTATTGACATAAACCTGAGATTATCTCTTGATTAAACTGAGAATTGCATGGCACTTCACTTCACTGCACTTGAGGTTTTTTGCAAATCTGAACACATGTATTGGCTCCTGAGACTCCATGACACACTTTGTTAATAATACACAGTCATATGATACACTATTTGCCTAAACATTCCTGAGAACTCATTACCTGAAACTGTTGGTATGTTGAATTCGAAATTCCCTGAGAAGTACATGGGCATTGCATTGTTTAAACTGAATTTGATTCTTGATTTTGATTTCATGTTGTAATATACTGATGCCTGTTTCAGGAGCTGAAACCCTGAACTTTAGATTCCTTTTAAACTAAAATTTTGATGTAAAGCTGCCATGTTTAATCCACGTAATTGTGTTAGGGGATTTTGAGAGATGGTTTTCGAATTGGATTGATGTTAGGCCTTGATTTGAACTGTAGTTATAGAAACTGTCATTTGATCTCCTTAGAACTATCAACTGTTATTTCCTGTTTTAGCTAAGTCTAGATACTAGGATTCCTTCATGTATATTGTATTAACCCACTGATTTCAGTTTTCCTATTCCCCGTCACATAGGCACACTGTTAGCTTGCACAAACACACAAACAACCTAGGAATTCATGTGCACACTGTTCCCATGTAACCACATACACATTTCACCTAAGCATAAAACTGTGATACATATGTTGCACACTGATTTTTCCATAAACCTGAGATCACTTGCTGTGAAGGGCACAAAACCTGAACTTGAGATTGTATCACTCATACATTCACTCACAAAACACACACACACAGTCACAAAATCTGAGAACTAATGTTCCTATCACACTCTAAAATTCCTGAGACCATATTGTATCACATATACATGTAAACACACACACCCCTCAATTCCAGAAAACTAGTGCATTGCTAACATGTCTACATTGTTGAATGAACTTTAATATGTAAATGTTAACCCTTAACCTTGTTATTGAATGCTAGTTAAATTTAGATTTTATATATGTGAACCACCATGCCATGTAACCCTCTCTAAATGATTTCCATGATGTATATAGATAATTGTAGGATATAGATGAATGTTAGTTATAACTTAGCTAGTCTATCCCCTTCCATGTACACCTCTTTGTTCACACACACACATAGCTTACATGCTAGCTTCCTTTCTCTTATATATAATATTGAATATATACATGAATGTGATGGCTTGATGTGTTGGCTTGTATAGCCTTGGGATTGATGTGTGCTTGCTAGACTAGGCTTGGTTAGGCTTAGTGAGACTTGCTGGGGTTAGGAGTGGCCTAGTTGACCTAGTTTGACTAGTGTGGTTGACTAGAGTTGACCAAAAGTTGACTTTAGCCTAGATTGACCCTAAATATCATGTAGATGCATTATAGCAGTCTATTTTATTATTTTAGACATGTAGTGACTTGTACTGTTCTATAGGAGACAGACACCACTCCTCAGGCAGTATTTTCTTTCGGACATTCAGGATATCAGGCGAGTACATTCTCTGACCGTTTCATACTTGTCTGGATTTACATTCTTGCTCTAGATTACTGTACTTGATGCTGACACGATTGTTATCACGGATTGGTACTATATGGATCTTCTTTTGAGATGTTATCCCCTTGTATTCACTAAATACATATTGTGATGTACGTTTCACTTACATATTGTATTTATTGAATACCCTTATCCTTGTATACTCATTGTGCATATTGTACTCTCATTATCACATGAGTCCCATGGATAGACTATTGTACAACTATTGTATAATATTGTACATCTATTGTATAATATTGTACACTATTGTATAAGATAGCATAACTGGAGTGGATCCTTGTGTATTGATTGGGGAGGGGGAGTAGAATTGGTTATGTAATCAAATCCTATTGTGCAACATTGTATAACTATTGTATATGTCCATTGTTCACTCACGTACAATGGAGTTACCATTGCATTGTCCTAAACCGTTTACATAACCATATTTATCCTAACTTGACATGAACTGCGTGAGATGTATTGTGCTTGTTCCTGTCCTGACTGGACCTATTGAAAATATTACAGAGGATGAGAATGAGGCCCTATGTACCACCTATTACGAAGCAGGCTTAGACGACACCTGTGACCTGGTTCCTCTGGAGGACCCAGCTGCAGTACAAGATGCTACTCCCATAGTCTAGGCTAGATAGCTAGGCTTTATCTTTTCTTTCAGCATTGTTATTCGACTTTCAGTTGTTGTTCTGAGATGTTGTATATATTTAGAGACTCATATTGAGCTGGATGTTTCTTGAGTTGTTATCTTAGACTCTTAGATTCTCTCTCTCTTATTTGTATTACATTGTGGTTTTGATCTCTCTATCTACCTTTACTATTCTGTATCTGCCTTAGATGTGATTGAGACTGTTCTGTTATGTCACCTCTATTCGGAGTGTATATACTGTTCAGGTACCTTATATTGTTAGATGTTGTGACCTAGGACAGTGTTCTACCGACGACACTGTGGCGTAGGCTGGACGTTGTTACGTTCTCGTACCCTCACAGTGGGTGCGGGTCATGACACTATAGTCGATACACATGTGCACTGTCACGTCTTTCTTAGGTACAAAAAGAATGGGTGCTCCCCATGGTGACGCACTGGCATGAATAAAGCCTTTCTCTAATAAGTCGTCAATCTGTGTCTTCGTCCCTACCAACTCCTTTGGTGCTAGTCGATATAATCGAGATGAAATAGGCTTGGCTTCCGGAATAAGCTCAATAGAAAACTTGATGTCTCTGTCAGACGGCAGTCCCGGTAAATCCTCGGGGAATACATCTTCGAACTCAGAGATGATGGGGTGCTGAGGGCTATCCTGCATCATCATGTGAGTCCCTAATATAGGTGCATCAATACTCTTTCCTTCTTCCTTGGTGAGCTCGAACTCCGTCGCATTCGGTGGTCTAAAGACGATACCGCCCCTATGGCAGTCTATAAGGGCAAAATACTGGCTTAACCAGTCTATTTCGAGAACCAAGTCGAATGTCGGCATAGAAAATACAAGAAGTCATGCTTTTATCTCTCTACCATATATCACTACAGGACAAAGTCTACAAACACCACTAACAGGTACAACTCTACCTCCAGTGAGGATTCTAATATTCTTAGATAAGGGTGTGATGGGAATACTGTGTCTAGTGGCAAAACTAGTGGCCATGAATGAATGAGTGGCTCAAGTGTCAAACAATGTAATGGCATGAAATAATACAACTAAAACTATACCTGCTATGACCTCAGCCTCTATCTCTAAATACTCAACAACAAGCGAAAATGTCTGCCCATAATTCTGTCCCGGGCCCTGAGCACTGGCCTTATTGTACTGTACGCCTTGAGGAGGCAATAGTGGGTGAGGTGCTCCTACTGCAGGCCGTGGTGCTGGAAGTGTTGGGGTCGTAGGCCTCAAGGCCTGATGTGCATATACTAGTGCCTGCTACTCGGGGCAATCTCTGGCCATGTGCTATCCAGACCCACATCACATATATAATTCTAAGCAAAGTTGACAGTAATTCCTGATATGGCTAGCTTTCCATAAAAGTTGCAAGTGGGCTTCGGGTAGGGTATAGTCCTCTGCTGGTACTATTCTGTAGGCCTCCTGATAGGTCCACTCTGAGTAGCTCGGGCTGGTGTTACTGCTGGTGTATGACGTCTCGATGTCTGCTGCTGCTCCTTGCGAATAATATTCTGAGCACGAGCTTCTTCCAAGATAGCTGAATGGGAGACTCGAGACTATGTAGTCGTATAAGACTTGAGCTCGGGTCCTAGACTCTGATAGAATCTTCCGCCTTCTCTAACTCTGTCGGGATCAATCCCGTACCAAATCTACTTAGGCGATTGAACTCTGAGTCATACTCATCAACTGTCATATTTCCTTACTTTAGGTGAAGGAACTGGTCGTATAGACCGTCTCAAACATGAATAGGGAAGAATCCCTCATAAAATAGATCATAGAACTGCTTCCAGATGATCCCAGTGCCTAATCGTTTGTCTTTCGCCTTCCACCAGTGGTGAGTATTTTCTTCTAATAGTAGGTCCACTGTTGTCATCTCGAGCTGGCAACTGGGATACCTTCAGTAGCTTCTCTATCCTACACCTCTAGTGGCTTCTCCGTTCCTCTGAAGGCCTTGGGGTTCATGTCTGTGAAGTTTTTGATAGAGCCTTCATAAGGATGCAGAGCCGGTGCTGGTGCTGGTACCGGTACCGGAGGTAGAGGTGGAGGTGGAGGTCTAGCCAATGCTGCCATCATAGTCTATCTTATCAGCTCAGTCTGCTGCCATTGAGCCTGCATCATGGCATACATAAAATAGGAAGTAGGGCTCCTATCAGTCGGTGGTGGAAGCATCTGAGGTCCCGACTGTGGAGAAAACTGCTGAGGAAATGGTGGTGGTAGAGGCAGTGGTATATTCCCTTCCGGTGACATGGTAGTGGTCGGCCCAGCCTGGCTGACTGGGGGTGCAGCGATCTCTGGGTGCACCGTTGTCGGAGTCATAGTAGACTGTGGCTGTCCGGGCTGGTACGATGTCACTTGAGTCATCGGAGGATTCTGTCCCTCCGGGGTAGCCTCTTCACCAGATGTGAGGGCCTAGGAAGAAGTGCGTCCGCTTCTTAGATTCATACTGTTGGCACAAAGAAAGTAGGATGATATTAGGAAAGGTTAGATATGAGGTAATTCAAGTAGTCGAAGGAAATTTGAAGAGCTTGGAGCTCAAAGGAGGTAGTAGTTCTGGATGACATACTATTCTTATTCCTCTATGCAGGCTTGTTGGGCATAGTCATGTAACCCAATAATATTTTCTGACCTGCATGGGCCACCACAAAAAACATGTAATGCCCCAGTCCCAAAATACTTAGGACCGAGTATATAGACATGCCAGCTGCACATATACGAAGAATACTTCAATATATGGAATCCTTGTATGCGTACATAAGTTGTATATATGATATAATCACAGGCCAGAATATAAATAAACTACATCTCATCACAGCTCAATACAGAAGATAATAGAGCCGAAATAATAAATAAGTGCACCAAAGAGATAGCCGGGTGGACATACCCACTCCAAACAGCTACGATAAATAGTCTTAGTGGTCGGAGTCCAACCTCCGCAAAATAGAAAGAAAAAAAATATTAAAATGTCTCAAAGAATCAATAAGCTAAAAATCAGTAGAAGATGCCTCGTCATCAATGTAGGACGGATCCAGTGCCGCTCCGTACTCCTGCGGGAAATCGTCTAATCCTGGAGAAATAATCGGGTCCTCAGAGAGATGTAACAAGATAGAAGAAAATACCATGCCATATAAACTATAATATATAATAGAGGGTAAAAGGGGATGCATGCAATAGGGTTCCTAACCATTCTACTGTGAATATGTAGTTGAGATACAATCCTTCGATCCATGAGACCTGGCTGATAATAGGATCTGGTTTAGTCCCCGGTCGGGTACCAGTGACCAAGCGCACAATGTTCAAGAACGTCAGTGGCCAGCCTGAGTGGATAGTCATACCCGTATCTCCCGCGGAGCTTTCGGGTTACAAGGAAAACTGTAATAGAAGCCCATTCGTTAGGTATTGTTCTCCCCATCCAATGCCTAGTAACGTCATCTCCATGACTAATATGAACCTCTAGTAACCGCCAAGTCTACTAGCATACAATTCTATTGGCAGTTACTCCTATCCGTTGTATGCCTCAAATGTATCGGTGGCCAGCCGACTACGTGAGTATGTGTCCTACATATGACTCACAACATGTGACAAAGCATGTGTCAAGGCCGTATGAGGTATAACAATACCTCATCATCAATGGGTGGTCACTAGGCTAAGTCAATGCAAGAGAATAAAACAAAAGAAAGTAAATATGACCGATAGGGTCGCTTGCACCCAAGTGTGACTTGGACTCACAGTGATATAATACTAACAACATATAAGAAATACTGAATATAAATAACTGAAAATAAGAATAAGTAATCACTGAGTAAGGTGGCAAGGTATCTTGCCTGGCAGTGCGAAAATAGCAACTTCAAGCAATCAATCACGTCAGCAAAAAATCTCAAAATCCACGAACGGCTCCAGATGCTGAAACAAACATCAAGAACGTTCCCGGTGTAAAAAATATATCTAAGAAACACATATCCAAAAGTCCAATTCTGGAACAGGGGCAAAATCATAATTTTAGGATAAAACGATGTCTATCGTTGGACCCATTTTGCACCAAAATGCGTGCCAATGTCTATGGTCTCGAAAGTCGTCAAACTACATGTCTACGGATCTGATTTGAGGAGATGACAATCGTATGTCCAAAGTTGAATTCCGGTGGGCTGTGCACAATTTCGTCCGTTGGATCGGGTAGTGGGCCCGCCAATTAGGCGTTCCGGTTGACCTTCTCAGAATTAGACCAAACTTGGCACACAGGACTAATTTTGATATGGTCCTGTTGGCACAAGTTTCGTCTCAAACCGACGACCGTACACAAAATTATGGCCAAGTTTGTAAAAGGTCGATACGGGGGTATCTTGACGGATACACACTGATTTCGTCGCGCACACGCAATAAAATCGAGTTCCGTCAGTTCCCACACGTCAACAACATCCATACGCGCCTTTCGATGCATATAGTACGCAACCACGTCGCCCGGTTTGTCAGGGCGCATGCTGTATCGGGAAGTTTTATAAAATTTTCACATTTTTGAACGTTGTTTTGGCGCATTTTTGAAATGATATAACATAGAATTAAAAACAAAATAAATAAAACTACTTACTGGGTTTCAAACTTGGTTATGTTGGCTACAATCGTGTTCAATTAGTTTTTCGAAACTGGCAGTAGGTTAGTCGCAATCGCCCTTCCAAGTTGGGTTTTTAGACGACCCAATGCTCTATTTT
Organism: Iris pallida; assembly: GCA_029216955.1. Lineage (NCBI taxonomy): Eukaryota > Viridiplantae > Streptophyta > Magnoliopsida > Asparagales > Iridaceae > Iris > Iris pallida. Next base: position 55,929 of record JANAVB010007364.1, read on the forward strand.
TCAAGCAGTGAACGCTCGACTTTGTGTTAATCTCATGGTCAATCTAGGATGCGATGTCGAAATCCCTCTGATGGGTTTTGAAGAGGATCATGGGTGCTTTCCAAGGAACTTTGTATAATAAAAAATGATCCCAAATTGAGAGAGATATGAGATCGAGAATATAGGTACCTGTGTCAAGTTACAGAACAGGGTGGTCCTATTCTTACGGTTGGGTGCGGTACGTTTCTGGCGATCCAGTGGCGGCCAACGGCATACAGGCGGTTGGAGATGTTCGCCGGAGTGTCAGGATCGCGCTGGAGTCGCTGCGGGAGGTCGAGAGTCGATCACGAGGAAGCTTTTTTAGGGTTTCGATCGATTCAATCGGATGAGTTCATGTTTTATACTCGGGTTTAATATCCGAATATATATCGAATTCGAATAAGAATTTGATTTAATCTTGGGTTTAATCCGAGGAGAATCTAGATAGGATAGAACAGAAAATTCGAAGAGATTTTGCCAAGATTTAAGGGAGATTGGGTTTTTGGATTTTCTTAGGATTGCTCTGCTCTCGTTCGTATGGTGTCGGGGCCGAAGCTTTACTGTTCACGTGAACAGTAGAATTTTTTTCCTTTTTTTATCACTATATATATATATATATATATATATATATATATATATATATATATAAGACTTAATATATGTGTCTATATAGTATAATTCTATTTTAGCACCTAGAAATTTTAAAATAATTTCTAAAAATCTAGTGGTGCCATGCGCTACTTGCTGAGTAGCGCCAGGCGCTAACTGCTGTTTAGTGCTCCACTATTTAATATGATACTAATGATCATCCTGCGCCTACTACAGATGGCGCAGGACAGCTGACGGTCATTTGTGGCAGACCTGACACATCTGACAAAATCTCCTTGAGCGTTACACACTCGGGATTCGAACAGATTTTTCTCGACTAACGTGATGTCAGTCATGATGATAACTGTTTAGCTTCTGGAGAAGATGGCTTCGTGGCAGGCAGCGCCACTTGATGACTAGCGTAATCTGATATCTGGCGCCATCTGATAGTTGGCGCCAATGGCTGATCTGAATGTTGGTGCTTCCTATGAGTAGCGCATGGTGTTGAGGATACTTTTTAGGCTTCTACAATGCTAATTGACAAGAGTCGTCAACACACATCTCGAAGTCTGAATAGTTGATAGTTTTTTACAGAAAATGAAGAGCCACCGACGTCAGCACCATCATTACTTGTTTTGTCAGCTATGTTCTACCACATGGCCGACAAAAAACTTGCATGCGCCTCTACGGTCATGCACTCAAAACTTATATGAGCTTCTACAGCCATGCGCCCAGACTTGCTATTAACCCCAAAAAGTTGTATACCAAAGTCTCCTTATGTGCTAGATCCTAGGCGCATCCAATCAAATCAACCTATAAAAAATCAAATATATTTGAGCAATGAGCACATGCCACCTGTCATTTACTCAGTTCTACTCACGAACGGGTGCTAACCACCCAAGATCTTAGTAACAAACAAATCTCAACAACTGCCATGTGTCAGCTCCTCCGTAGCCTAACAGTGTAGTTTCAAATAGAATCAGTTCGAAGCTTCCTATCGTAGTGCCCCTGTGCCCAACAACGTCATACGCGAAGCATTCCTGTGTGCAAAATCTCCATGCGTGCATAGACGAATCATTCCATCGCCTATAAATAGAAGGATCATTCCTTCATTCAATCCTCTTCGACTCATCACTTTTCCCAGAGCAACTCAGACATTCAGCGAGAGCTCGAGATCGTCGCCAGATCGTCAACGAAGTAAAGAATCACCTCTCCATCGTCGTGGTTCCTAGATAAAAACAAAAGTGTACTAGAAGGATTCCATCGAGATCCTGCATTGTACTATGTTTTGTTTGTTATTATATAAAAGTTCATTTTCATACTTTTTAATGGCAAACAGTCATAATGTGTTGTATATTGTAGTATCTTGATACGAAAAATGGGGTATAACTTAGTCAGCTATGAAATATAGTGTAAACAAATACACCATATTACGAACACAACTATAAAGAGATAAATTAACTTATACTAGCATATAAGACAATCCTGTGGCTTACTAGCAGTACTATATATCAATCCACAAAGGATAGAAGAAACAAGAATAATCAGAATACATGAATTTAAGGTAAGTAACCTCGCTCTCACGATAGCATATATAATGCTCATGAAGCTAGTAGAAAATGAGATACTAGAAGAATATGTCCCAAGATACACAATCATCAAAGGTAGAATGTACTAGGAATATATAGACATCATGGAAGACTGAATTACCATATAGAAGCATGCTCCCAAAATACTAAAGGAACATGTGTCCTTGGCTAAACGCAAAAAATAATAACAAATGGGAAGGAATATCTACTTAGAAGCAAATATGATCCAGGTACCCCACCTTACCATCCAGTTGCAAGTTTGGAAGGTCCTTTGACTTCGAAACTAGATTTTGATATGCAATTCAAGATTGCCTAGACCCAACCAAGCACAGTGCTATAAGAAAAGTCCAACGATAACCAAAAGCACAAAAACAAAGTGATCAAAAATGGAAGATGATAAGTAAAGAGAGGTAAGAGTAACATTGTACCAACGTGCTAATATAATAATAACTGAAATGAAGACTAGTTATCAAATGTCAACATAAACCAAGCCCCAACAATCAAGCAATCCCTAGTGTAGCTACTATTAGCTAACCAGGTTATAACCCTAATTACTATGATGCAAGTGAAAATACTATCGCCTCATGAGCTAAATATAAATACAAGACTCGAGGCTGGATATATTAGTCGAGGACCGATAACTTGAGGGACCACTTTCAGAGTCATCATGATGGAGCAAAGGCCCTTATACACTATAAGGAAAATACATATATAGGTGGTAGACGCTACAAGAAAAATTACGTTTCTTGACGGTTTATTTCTTGATGGTCATGCTAAACCATCAAGGAAAGTCATTATCTTGACGATTTTAGACATACATCAAGAAAATACCCTTTTCTATTATATAATGAAATTTGACCATGTTATTTGATGGTTTGAGATGAACCGTGTAACGCCCCAGCCCCAAAATACTTAGGACCAAGTACGTAGACATGCCAGCTGTATACATACGAAGCATACTCCAATCTATGGAACCTTGTTTGTATACATAAGTTGTAAAATACAGTAACCATGAAACTAATCTCATCCACAAACCAATATATCATATAATCAACTTATTAAAGTCATTTGTACAAAATGTTGGACGGAGACAAATCTACTACCAACAAAGAGAGAGAAGTACATAGTAACGATGGAAGAGTCGAGCGAAGCGAAAGATGATCCAAAAGCTAGCATCCCGAAGGTAGATTGTAAACAATGTCCTTGGCTAGAGCACCTGCGAAAATCACAAAGCACACTTGGAGAAATTACCAGGTCCTCAGAGGGACGTAACATGATACATGAAGAACATGCTAATATGAACTGTCAAAATGATAAAATAATATGCAAAGACTAACCTAGACATAAATATGCAAAAGGGATTCTAACAGTCTAATATGCAATTTAGACGACAACTTTCATTACGCATGGGTGGGATTTAGGCTATAAGTACGTAACTAGCATCCAGTCATACGTATCCGGCCGTAACGTCCAAAACGTCAGAGGATATCTACAAATATAATCTCGCCATAGTTCCTTTCGAAAACTATGGTTTACCTATTTGGCTTCCCATATGCACTAGTGACTGTCCTTCTCCAATATTTTCCACACCGACCAAGTCGTGTCCATGTCCCGTCCAGTTTTGTAACTGCTCGAGCCTCTATACCTTAATCATAGCAGTTACGATCTATCCGTTACACGACTATAGAGATGGCCAGTCAATAAGTCGTACCCCTAGTAAAATATCTCAAACCGTGTAATAAGAGTGTCATGGCCGAAGGAGATATAAGGATATCCCCCAACAAGAAGGTAGTCCACTAAAACTAAGTCAACATGCATAAAATAAAGCAATAACCATGAAAAATGACTAATAGAGTCGCTTGCACCCAAGTGTGGCTTGGATGTACAGTTTATAAAACTAGCAAATATGAAACAAAGTAAATAATGCTAAAAATAAATAATATGACAGTAAATTATAGCAAGGTATACTTACCTGGTGTGACGCCTGGTATGCTGCAACGATCAAGGTAGCACAAAATACGACTTCGGTGTACAACTACGTAAGACAGCCTTCGATGGTGGCACAGACTGTTCCATCGGTCCAAAATAGTCAAGTTAGCTAGGGTCGATAAGAGGACGTACAGAATTTGGCGAGAGAATATGAAAAAGGAGTTTAATCATGGACATGAGGATATTCAAAGAAAATTTGATAAAGAATATATATATGATTTTTAGAAAACTATTTATAATCCTTAAAAACTATATTTTACTATCCTGAAATATTTATAAGTAGTAAAAATCATTTTTAGGTCAAAAACTATAATTACTCAGTTAAAATATTTTATATAATACTTGAAAATATTTATGACTTCCAGAGCCTATTAGACGTAGGTCCTAAGCCCATTGCCACGTTTTTGTTACAAAAATAGTTTCTAGAAAAATACGTACAAGTATTTATTATATGTATTTACAAAAAAATACATTACCTTATAATACAAAATGTATACATAGTATAGAACTAGGATAAAATATTACTTAATTAATACTGTTTAATACAAAATATAATACTGTATAATACTTTTTAATATAAAATATGATACTGTATAATATTTTATAATACAAAATATGATACTGTATAATACTTTATATGGGTAAACACCATAGGCAAAAGCAAAAGGAACCAAAAAAAAAATAAATAAATAAGGTAAAGTAACTAAACAGACAGCTGTTACAACTGTTCCTCTTTCAAATCAGAAAAAATATAATTAACAATAATAATAATAATATTATAATAACAAAACTAAAGTATGATAAAAATTGGGAACTTTGATAAACTTCTGCTTCTCCTCGAGAGGAACAAGTAACAATAATAATACATATATTAAAAGTCATCAGCAGAAAAATAGGGAAAAGAGAGTGAGAATGTAGAGAGGGGAGAAAAACGAGGATAGAGAGAGTGGAAAAGAAAGGCGAGAGAAATAGAAAGCGGCAGAGAGGAGCGGCGTGGAGTAGAAGAGAGGGGAGCTTAGGAAAGGGTTACCAGTGCTGTGCACTGCTGGACGGGCTCATCGCGGCTGTGGTGTGGCTCAACGGCGCTGCTGAGATCGGGCGACGCGAGGTGGTAGCGGCGCAGAAGGGAGGATGAGGGTGGTGCAGTCGAGGCTCACCGTGGGTGGGGAACAAGGGGCACCGGGGACACCAAGCCCAGAGGTAGTCATCGTGAAACGTCACTATGACGTCGCTAATAGCGACTAATTTAGCGACTGTAGTTGGAACGTCGCTAAATTCTAATTATATCCCCCCTATGCCGATTCATTTCCCCCTATTTTCCTCTCTTACTCTCTCTTCTCCCCCCTCCGGCGCTTTCACTCTCTCCGACGGCGACTCTCACTCTCTCCGGCGACTCTCCTCCCTCTCCGGTACGTGACTCTCCCCCTCTCTCTCCCTCTCTCTCTCTCTCTCTCCGTCTGTTTTGGTTGTTGGTGGTTTGGGGGGTGCGGATGGCTCGGGGGAGGTACAGGGGGGATACGGGTGGTTGGAGTGGCTGGGGGGTGGCTGAGGGGGTGGGGCAGGGGGGACGAGGGCAGCTGGGGGAGGGGAGCTAGGGTTAGGGTTCGGGTTAGGGTCCATTTCCTCCTATTTTACTCTCTCACACTCTCTCCTCCCCCCTCCGGCGCTCTCACTCTCTCCGGCGCTTTCACTCTCTCCGACGACTCTCACTCTCTCCGGCGACTCTCTCTCTTTCTGGCTGTTTTGGTTGTCGGTGGTTGGGGTAGGGGTGCACGTGGCTCGGAGGGAGGGGCAGGGGGATGCTGGTGGTTTGGGGGTGGCTGGGTGGTGGTTGGGGGGTGGCTGGGGGGTGGGGCAGGAGGACGAGGGCGGCTGGGGGAGGGGATCTAGGGGTAGGGTTCGGATTAGGGGTGGGTATGTATGGGCGGTTGGGGAAGGGGAGCAGGGGGGTGGGGCGGGTGGGGGAGGGGAGCAGGGGGGGAGTGGAGGGTTCGGGTTAGGGGTGGTTTATGGGGGGCTTGGTCAGGGGCACCGATAGTGCCGAAAAATCTGATAATTTAGTAATAATTATTTGTTTTCCGACACCGAAAAATGTGATACTCCGATTCGAACGCACCGATAGTGCCGATATTTGTAACAAGTAGTTTTGTTGGTTAGTTAATTGGTAACATGGTGATCGGGACATATAGTCCCTAGGCAGCCATTCGACTGGCGAGACAGAAACTATGGCATGGTGATAAGTCCCTGCAGCCATTCGACTGGCGAGGCAGAAACTATATAGCCGTAGATAAAGTTGACTGCCCTCCGACCCTCATCCCTCGGCAATGATGATATGACAACCTATCACTATATCTTATATAGTAGTAGATGATGTCTTAGTATTACATTATGTGAGTTCATATTGATTCTATTACATTCTTCAGATACTAGATACGATAAGAACATATACTACACCATATGTACAAAACATAATGATCCACACTAATGTATTCTAGAATAAATTTTGGGTTGTGTTCTGAGCCATCCGTTCTCATACTTGGTGATCGGGACATATAGTCCCTGCAGCCATTCGACTGGCGAGACAGAAACTATGGCATGGTAATCAGGATATATTGTATATTCTGGAATGTATTGTGCATGCCGGTATTGAGTGTTCCACCGAGGGGGTCGGCAAACCCAGGGATTGGATTGTGTATTTTGTATTTCGTATTTTGTATTTTGGCTCAGGCTCCAGCTCCAGCTCCAGTACCATTTGCATTCTGGAACCTTTTTTTTTAATTTGGCGACGTTTTTAACGACGTTAACATTAGTTGCTGAACAATAGCGACGTTAATAAATGTCGCTAAAAGCGTCGCTAAATGCTGACGTGGCAACACGTGGCACCATAATCTGATGTCAGCTCGTCGTCGCCAAAACGTCGCAAGAGTGTCGCCAAACGGCGACAAAACAATAACGTCGCCGTTTACGTCGCTAATTAGCGTCAACTAATAACCGTCACAAATTACGTCGCTAATTAGCGACGTGAATAACGTCGCCAAATAACGTCGCCCTAGCGACGTTTTGCGATGTTTTCTCGTTTAGCAACACGTTTTTTTTTCGTCGTTTCCGAAATGTCGCTAAATTAATTTAGCGACGTTTTTACCGAGGTTAGCGACGTATTTAGTTGTCGCTAATCTGACAAATTTTTGTAGTGAAAGATGGTGGCCACACGGTGCGGAGGACGGCTTGGGGTGCTGGTCGACACTGGGGTGGCGGCCAGGTGAGTGTTGTATTTAATTGGCTATGTTTGATGGGGGTGACGATGATGGTTTTTGTGTGGTGGTGGTCGGTGGTCGGGTGTGCAGTGGTGGCGCCGGTGGATGTGTGGAGGTGTTGGTGAGGGTGTCGACAAGGTGGTCCAGAGGCTACGATGATGTGGCGGCAGGATTGGGTGACGTAATGGTGGCGATGATCGTGTCGACTACTGCTGGGGAAGGAGACTGGAGGTCGGGTGGTGTTTGATGTAGGCGTGTGGTGTGTCGGGTCGGCCACGGAGCTAGTTTCGACGGGAATTGGTAGCGGTGTCGGAAGAGGGTTTTCAGGGTTGGCAGGGGATGGAGTCGACGATGTCGTGGAAAGCAGTAGGTTTAGGATTCTGGTTGGTATTGTCGGGTTGGGTTGACATCGTGTCGGGTTGTGTCCGACACCACGGGAAGGATGCCCGAAATTGTTGGGCACGAGATGGGGAACTGTTGTATATGTAACGGACATATATAGTGGATGGACAGGGAACACAGACATGATGCACTTTGTGTTTGTGGAGAATTTTGTGGGTTGTGGAATTTTTGGAAAGAGCCAACAAGCCTCTCCTTATATATAAGGTGATGCTCATGGTTGGATAGGATTAGGATTGGATTAAATCCCCGTTAGATAAGTTATTATTAACTTAAATAAATTTAAAACCAATCAAATCCAAATACAATTTAAATCCAAATAAATCCCTTCTTTAGTTTAAAATCGAATAAAATAAATCCAATTTAAATTACCATAATAGTTAAACATTAAATGAAACAAATTTCAAAATATACTTTTAGAAATAATATTAAAATAATAAATAAATAATTTTGAAAATCTCAAAAATATTAAATATTTGAAATGCATTTTGAAAATAAATAAAATTGGTTTTCGAAAAAGAAAATACACATGGATTTAATTTCATGTACTCGCATATGAAAGAATATTTACATAAATATTATTTTTGAAATTAATAACCATATTTGTATAATAAAATAACTTTTTATAAGAAAATAAAATATAAGTTTTGGCAAAGGTTTGGTATGTCACATAAAATGAATAAAAATGCTTTACGATATAAGTATGTAGAAGAAATATTTATTCAGCTATATTTATTGAAAGCTTATAATAAAACAAATTTAAAAATTGATTAAATATTTCGTATCACGCATTTGTATTCGTCGTACAATACCAAAATAATAATCAATACCAAAATAATTTTTAAAAAAAAAATTATAGTAAAAATTTAGGGGGTTTACATCCTACCCATCTTACAAGAATTTCGTCCTCAAAATTAAGAATAATTTGGGGGTTTGAAGGTACGAGGGTATACCGATAAGGCAACACAATCAAATCATTTGGACGGGGTAAGGAAACGATGTTCAACACAAATATGCTTTAGTGAATTGTGATTTCGATAACAACGAAAATAAATCATGAATATGGTATGGATGAGGGTCACTGGTCAAGGCAATAAAATCATGATAATACGAAGGGAGTAGATCAAGGGAATAACTTAGGGACTTGGGAGAGATGGTTCTTCGGAGAAGGTTGCATAGAAAATATCTAGGTTGAGGGCACGAATGAAAGGATGATTTGGAATCATTTTCAAGTTTCATAGGAGGTTGCGATAATAGATATGGAATCGACGAGTGGTTCAAAGCGAGGATATAGTCACCTTGGTTGGTCCATGGCTAACTATCTTGGCAATAGATGGTGGGACAACTAAAGGTGATACTTTGGGTCTCTCTATTAAGTATGAGTCTTCGTCTAAATAAGTGAAAGACGAAAACCAATATGAGTCCAAAGAAGTTGTTTTCGAATACCAATATGTGCTTCAAAGGCTAGTGAGTAATTCAAAAAAAATTGCCAAAGCTGTCGTGGATGGGACTCTAGAGGGCAAGTTTAGCTATGTCCTCATCCATGTAGAACGATAGATAAAAGCGAACCAAAGTGCACTAGGTTGATCAGACCATTATTCACCGGTTCTGATTAGACAATATGTTAGTGAGAGCGCTCCCAATAAAATATGTCACCAACAAGCTCGATAAGGAATGAGCTTGCAAAACTAGGCTATATTAGCATCATTAGTCAAGATTGTCTAAAATATAAGTATAAGAGGTAATGATTGACAGAAAATATGAATAGTTCAAGTTCTTTAAAAATCTAAGTCTCTCCCGAAATTTGGATCATATAGTTGTCCTAGTGTCTCCTTGTCTATGGCTTGGTTGGCTAGGTGGGTTAGGGTCCTCTAATTTCTAAAGTCTAAGTAAACTTATTAATATAGGTTACAAGGACAAGGGATTGTTAGGTCGTGAGGTACTCTACCAAACTTACAAGGGTTAAACTAATGGTGTTTTGGGACAACAAAAACATGTCTATCTAGTAGGGGTCATCTTTCTAACCTCTAGCAAGCACGAAGGGAAGATAACAATCAAGCAAGATGCAATCGATAAGTCAAGCGGTAGTTCGAAAATAGAATCGAGGGGAGAGGTCAAGTATGTGGATGAGATCCTAGACTCTATTCCTATTCACAGGCTTGCTTGGTTCGGTAAAGTAACCAAATAATTTATCTTGACCTGCATGGGCCACCAAAAAAATATTTAACGCCCCGGTTCTAAAATACTTAGGACCAAGTACGTAGACATGCTAGCTGTATACATACGAAGCATACTCCAATCTTTGGAACCTCGTATGTATACATAAGCTGTAAAATGCAGTAACCATGAAACAAATCTCATCCACAAACTAATATATCATAAAATCAACTTATTAAATTCATTTGCACAAAACGTTGGGCGGAGACAAATCCACTACCAACAAAAAGAGAGAAGTATATAGTGACGATGGAAGAATCGAGCGAAGCAAAAGACAATCCAAAAGCTAGCATCGCGAAGGTAGATTATAAACTATGTCCTTGGCTAGAGCACCTGCGAAAATCATAAAGCACACCTGGAGAAGTCACCAAGAACTCAGAGGGACGTAACAAGATACAGGAAGAATATGCTAATATGAACTGTCAAAATGATAAAATAATATACAAAAGACTAACCTAGACACAAAAATACAAAGGGGATTCTAACCGTCTAATGTGCAATTTAGAGGACAATTTTTATTGCACATGGGTGAAATTTAGGCTATAAGTACGTAACTAGCATCCAGTCATACGTATTCGGCCGTAACGTCTAAAATGTCAGAGGGTATCTACAAATATAATCTCGCCATAGTTCCTTTCGAAAACTATGGTTTACCTGTTTGGCTTCCCATATGCACTAGTGACTGTCCTCCCCCAATATTTCCCACACTGACTAAGTCGTGTCCATGATCCGCCCAGTTTTGTAACTGCTCGAGTCTATATACCTTAATCATAGCAGTTACGATCTATCCGTCACACGAATATAGAGATGGCCAGTCAATAAGTCGTGCCCCTAGCAAAATATCTCAAACCGTGTAGTGAGAGTGTCATGGCCGAAGGAGATATAAGGATATCCTCCAACAAGAAGGTAGTGCACTAGAACTAAGTCAACATGTATAAAATAAAGCAAAAACCATAAAAAATGACTAATAGAGTCGCTTGCACCCAAGTGTGGCTTGGACGCACAGTTTATAAAACTAGCAAATATGAAACAAAGTAAATAATACTAAAAATAAATAATATGACAGTAAATTATAGCAAGATATACTTGCCTGGTGTGACTCCTGGTATGCTGCAATGATCAAGGTAGCACAAAATACGACTTCGGTGTACAACTACGTAAGACGGCCTCCGATGGTGGCACGGACTGTTCCATCGGTCCAAAATGGTCAAGTTAGCTAGGGTCGATAGGAGGACGTACAGAATTTGGCGAGAGAATAGGAGAAAGGAGTTTACTCACGGACATGAGGATAATCAAAGAAAATTTGATAAAGAATATATATATGATTTTTAGAAAACTATTTATAATCCTTAGAAACTATATTTTACTATCCTGAAATATTTATAAGTAGTAAAAATTGTTTTTAGGTCAAAAACTATAATTACTCAGTTAAAATATTTTATATAATACTTAAAAATATTTATGACTTCCAGAGCCTATTAGACGTAGGTCCCAAGCCCATTGCCACATTTTTGTTACAAAAATAGTTTTTGGAAAAATACATACAAGTATTATTATATGTATTTACAAAAAAATACATTACCATATAATACAAAATATATACATGGTATAGAACTAGGATAAAATATTACTTAATTAATACTATATAATACAAAATATAATACTGTATAATACTTTTTAATACAAAATATGATAATGTATAATATTTTATAATATAAAATATGATATTGTATAATACTTTATATGGGTAAACACCATAGGCAAAAGCAAAAGGAACCAGAAAATAAATAAATAAATAAATAAATAAATAAGGTAAAGTAACTAAACAGACAGCTGTTACAGCTGCTCCTCTTTCAAATTAGAAAAATAATAATTAACAATAATAATAATAATATAATAATAACAAAACTAAAGTATGATAAAAATTAGGAACTTTGATAAACTCTTGCTTCTCCTCGAGAGGAACAAGTAACAATAATAATACATATATTAAAAGTCATCAGCGAAAAAATAGGAGAAAGGGAGTGAGAATGTAGAGAGAGGGAAAATGAGGATAGCGAGAGCGGAGAGGAGCGTAGAAGAAAGGCGAGAGATATAGAAAGCGACGGAGAGGAGCAGCATGGAGGAGAAGAGAGAGGGGAGATCGAAGGAGAAGGGAGCTTAGGAGAGGGTTACCAGTGTTGTGCACTGTTGGAGGGCTCACCACGGCTGTGGCGCGGCTCACCGGCGCTGCTGAGATTGGGCAGTACGAGGGAGTAGCAGCACGGAAGGGAGGATGAGGGTAGCGTGGTCGAGGCTCACCGTGGGTGGGGAACAAGGGGCGAGGGGGACACCAAGCCTGGAGGCCATGGTGGACGACGCCCGGCTAGGGCACGCCGGCGGCGATGGAAGCTTAGTTCGTCGGCGACCAGTACGGCTAGAGAGGGGATTTCAACGAAGGCCAACGATGGTGGCCACATGGTGCGGAGGACGGCTCGGCTTGGTGGTCGACACTGGGGCGGCGGCCAGGTAAGTGTTGGATTTAATTTTCTATGTTTGATGGGGGTGACGATGATGGTTTTTGCGTGGTGGTGTTCGGTAGGCTTTTGGCCGGTGGTCGGGTATGCGATGGTGGCGTCGGTGGATGTGTGGAGGTGTTGGTGAGGGCGCCAAGAAGGTGGTCTAGAGGCTGATGTGACGGCAGGATTGGACTGGTGTAATGGTGGCGGTGGTCGTGTCGACTGCTGCTGGAGAAGGAGACTGGAGTTCGGGTGGTGTTGGATGTAGGCGGATGGTGTGTCGGGTCGGCCACGGTGGTGGTTTCGACGGGGATTGGTAGCGGTGTCGAAAGAGGGTTGTTGGGGTTGGCAGGGGATAGAGTCGACGGTGTCATGGGAAGCAGTAGGTTTAGGATTCTGGTTGGTATTGTCGGGTTGGGTTAACATCGTGTCGGGTTGTGTCCGACAGGACGGGAAGGATGCCCGAAATTGTTGGACACGAGATGGGGAACTGTTGTATATGTAACAGACATATATAGTGGATGGACAGGGAACACAGACACGATGCACTTTGTGTTTGTGGAGAAATTTGTGGGTTGTGGAATTTTTTGAGAAGAGCCAATAAGCCTCTCCTTATATATGAGGTGATGCTCATGGTTGGATAGGATTAGGATTGGGTTAAATCCCCGTTAGATAATTCATTATTAACATAAATAAATTTAAAACCAATCAAATCCAAATCCAACTTAAATCCAAATAAATCCCTTCTTTAGTTTAAAATCGAATAAGATAAATCCAATTTAAAATACCATAATATTTAAACATTAAATGAAACAAATTTCAAAATATACTTTTAGAAATAATAATAAAATAATAAATAAATAATTTCAAAAATTTCAAAAATATTAAATGTTTGAAACGCCTTTTGAAAATAAATAAAATAAATACAATTGGTTTTCGGAAAATAAAATACACATGGATTTAATTTCATGTACTCGCATATAAAAGAATATTTACATAAATATTATTTTCAAAATTAATAACCATATTTGTATAATAAAATAACTTTTTATAAGAAAATAAAATATAAGTTTTGGCAAAGGTTTGGTATGTCACATAAAATGAATAAAAATGCTTTACGACATAAGTTTGTAGAAGAAATATTTATTCAGCTACATTTATTGAAAGCTTATAATAAAACAAATTTAGAGATTAAATAAATATTTCGTATCACGCATTTGTATTCGTCGTACAATACCAAAATAATAATCAATATCAAAATAATTTTTAAAAAAATTTTATAGTGAAAATTTAGGGGGTTTACTAACCGTCAAGAAAAACTATTTGATTTATTGACGTTTTGTACTATCAAGTAATGCAGTTGCAGAAAAATTCCCGCTAACATTTTAGCTGGCATTTTGGTAAATTTTTGAATTTTCTTCCTTTATCATCTATATTGTCGGTTTCATAGTCACAGAGTATATTTGGCTAGACAAGGCATTCTTCGACCATTTTACTACCATCATCAAAAAATCTCCTCTCCTTCCTCTTCATGACTCCTTTTTCTCTGTCCCAGTCCCGGCCTCCTGCCGGCGGGCTCCACCCCAACTCCTCCTAGGACCTCCTCTCCCTAGCCTACCTCTCCCCGAAGAGCTGCCTCAAGAAGCTTATTTCCTTCTCCTCCATCTCCTTCCTCTTCCAAACCCTTAAAACCCTAAAATTTCTTTCCAACAACCTTAACCGTTGTATCTGGCCATGTTGATCTCAGTTCTAACTGTCTTATTCATTCTCCTCTTGCTCTCAATTTCTGTAGGGCTTCCAGATTTAGGAAAAAAACCCGCCATCTCTACTGTTCGGGTTCTTGAAAGAAGTGAGGAGTGTGAACTTGGGGAGATAGCCGGGGGGGGGGGGGGGGGGGGGGGGGGGGGGGGGGGGGAGCGATGGATCAAGCCTTTCCGCTTCGATGGAATTCCAAATGGGGACATGTAAGTTTTACCATTTTAGGAATTAGTTTTTTTTTTCTTGATTGGGTTTCTTTGGGATTATGATGGAACCCATGTGCAATTTTGGTCGGTGTTATTACAGAAGTATGTGAATACAGACAATAGAGGAGGGGGGAATATTACGGTGGACAGGAATGTCGCTTCCTCATGAGAGACCTTCAAGGTTTTGTTATCTAGTACTGTGTTCTTAAATCCTTTGTCGAAATGTGCGTCTAATTCGTTCAGTACTAGTTTATTGTTAAGGAAGCCATATGGAAACTTCAAAATTTACAAGTAAATGCAAAAATAGGTGCGTCCTTATTGCCATGTCTGAAATGTGTCGTGCCATATTCTTATATGTGCAATTTAGTGCATGTGCAACCCTAACTTTAGTACCCGACTTCAAGTCAAGAACAATTTGATAGGTTCTTCTGATAAGTTGGAATGGTTGTGTAGTAGAACCCATCTTGGTTTCTACTGGGATTCTGTAACAGAGATACTGATCAGTCACAAATGCTTTATTTTGTGTGTGTACAAGTAAGATGCTTTATTTTTTATATGTATACGCAATTTAATCAGTTGGAAGCTGCGCAGGCTGAAACTTAGGCTTTGGAGATCTGGTATGTTGGAGGTAGTAGAAACATATCAACTAATATTAGATTATTTTCCTCTAAACTTGACTTATGATATGTGGGATCTCATCTCATTTCTAATTTTTGCTTACTTTTCAATTTTATTTAATCTAGGGATTTGATAATCTTAGAAGTCAAAGTGTAGCTCCTCCTCAATGGACAATGCATAATAAAGATGGCAGGTTATTTGCAGTACATATTCTGAATTTCTTACACAAAAAGATTTTGTAAGAAATTTATAATACATATTGTCATTGTTTGTGTAGAAAGGTATCGGTTGAATGCTTAATCAATAGTACTGACAATATAGTCTGAATAGTAACATGGCATTTATGGTTTTGATGCTTTTCTATGAAGGAATCAGATACTTCTTACCATTTAAAACATGTGCAAGAAGATACTGACTAAGCTTCCCAAAGTTATTGGTATAGATATTATGGAGATGGCTCTTTCGACAAAGGTGCGCTTAAACATACTCTCCCATCTTATTTTAGAGAACACTTGTAAGTTTTCCTCTCATCTAGTTTTAGAAGTCTGTTTTATCATATTTGTATGCACAAGAAAAAACCGTACATCGATAATAGTTATGGTAAAACATTTGTGGTAGTGGCTTTACAGTTGAACGTCTTTATGTTGTTGGGTTATAGATGAATTAATACACATTTTATAATAAATTATTGCCTCCAAGTTTGGTAGGTTATTGCCCAAATATTACTTTCCAGTTATATAGGAAGTTAATTTTGAGTAAAGTTATTTTGGGATTAGGTTCTGTTAATTTCGAATTTGCGAGCAATAAATGTGTTGTATGAACTATGGTGGACTTATTGAAGTTTGGGATGCTAATATAGTATGATGTTCTTACTTTATCCAGAAGTTCTTTGGAGTTAGGATGACTTCATAGTTCAAACCTTGAAATCGGAGTAAAATTTGCTGAGAATCAGTATAAAGTTGTGGAGTAATATGAACTGTCTCTGAGATTTTACTGTCTAGTACAAAATTTGAAAGTCCAATGGTGTGGTAGTTGGACAAAGGCCTAAGATGGTTAAAAATATGCTGCCTATTAGCTGCTACTGCTCCAGGTACTGCAGTTTACTACACTGCACCAGGTACTGTAGTTTACTACACTGCTCCAGGTATGCAGTTTCCTGTATTCTTCATAACTGCACACTAGTATCCATATTGGTACACAATTAGACACATTCCATATTCCTGCACTTGGACTACTGACCTGTTCACTGCAAACTGTAGTTCACATACTGCAAGGACTGCTACTAGCCACATTGGAAACTAACACTCCAGCAGATACTTCGCTGCAAACACTCAGATACCAAGTTGCATACCTATGTAGCAAGGTTCAAAGTATCGGTATCGGAATCGGTATCGGACTATTCCTATGAGTATTGGTATCGGCGATATCGGTAGTATCGGCGGTTTCGGATCGGAGTATCGGATTTTTTGGTATCGGGGAACAAATAATTATTAATAAATTATTTACATTTAAAAACATATATTTTATACATTTAGGCATAATTTTAAGTATTTTCAGTGTTATTTCTTAGTAGTTTTGAAATTAAATGAAATAGTAGTCACCCTTACCGATTGGTTTATAAACAATAGATGTGATTTTCTTCAATTGATGTAATTTTCTTCTTTTACATGCTTCTACAACCTTGTTATGCTTTAAACCCTTGTTGATTTGTCTTTTTTGTTTAATTTTCTTTGTCGAATTGACCGGAACAAAGACCCCCAATGTCGGTATCGGTCAATACTTGGTATCGGTCGGTATCGGATCGGAACATGCCAAACCGTATCGGTATCGGCCGTATCGGATCGGTATCGGCCGATACTTTAAACCATGCTATGTAGTCCCAACTCACTACATGAACGCCTATAAATAGGTACACACAACACTGCACTGATACACCTAACACTCCCAAGATACACACCATGTTGAAGTTACCTTTTGCTTGCAGCTTATTTTGTTGCTGCTATATATAGCTGATACATGTTGCTGCCTATTCCTACTGATACACTAGGTATATAAGTAGATACACACCAATATCAGTCCTCTGGCATCACTAAACTGCTGCTATATGCAATTTACTGCTTAGCCTCATACCTTCACTTCACCTAGTACACAAAGACTCTCAACTAGACACACACTAGAAAAACGAAGGTGACAAACAATATCTCTCTTTTTATGAAAATCTATATAACAAGTATTGTGCATGGCATAATTAAACCTATTGTGCATCATACAACTGAAATATTTAAGAAAAGCATGGTTGTTTTTTATTTTGTATATGTATCTTATGATTTATTTACTTTATATGCTTTTTCTTTAATGTGGAATTTTTTCTAATAATTATGATTTAATGTAGTGTACTCTACTAAAGCATGAAGTTTTGTTGATTTCTTGATTACAATCTCTTTCTTCCATCAAGCATTTATGATAAAACGCATATTCCCCTTCAGGACATAAAATTGGATGGTGCAATTCGAGCTTATGTTGCAAAATGATTCAGCTCTTGAAGTTATTATCTTTTGGTACTTCAAATTTTAATTTTTAACTTAAAAAATAGCTCCCTTTGTTTCCAGCTCAAGTGTGCAAATGAATTGTATGCTTTTATTTTTTATTGTGTTTCTTAAACTTAATGTGTACTTTATTTTGGTGGTATTTCTTTTTTTTTAATCTGGGGCTTGCAAGATTAGCTATGGATGCATGTACTTATGTCACGATGCTTGCAATGGGGACATTTGGGTACGCGAATCATGAAATATAACACAACCAGTTCTTTGGTAAATATTGGTGGATGAAATGCACTTTTACTCCGCTATTGTGAATTCCTTTACCTCAACTTTTTTTTTTTGTATTACTTAATTCTCATAACTTGGCTTATCAATACAAGTTCAGTGATAACCAACTAACCTTCACAATTTTGATTGAGGGATGGAAAAAAAAATCTTGTTGTGTATTTATGCTCTTTTTACGTATTAATTTAAAGAACTAATGTCTTCATATTTCTAGACGAAGATTCCAATTGTAATTGGCATAAAGTTTGACGACTTCGTCGAGCTTCCACTTGATTTGCAATAGACTGTTGTCAATGAGGTACTATAACATTTTCTCAAAGTTTTAAATATTTGTACTAGGTTTTTGAGTATTGAAATTTATTTATCTGACTACTAGCATATCTAGAATTAGATAGAATAAACTGCAATTTATTTCTCTGACGACTAATCATAGTCCACATCTAACTAGAGCCGCTCACCGAGTTTTGGACATCGTATGTGGTGCCTTACATCTAAAAATTGTTTATCAGGTTATTTTGTCTATATTTATAATATTGTTTTGGCATTTTGTATGTACCATGTTGTTGATTGATGTGGATGTTGCAGCATCTCTTGGTCAGGTAACCACTTGCCCAAATTCTTATAACAAAGTGTCTTTAAGATTTGTACATATCATTTATTTGTAGAATTGTCCAATCCATAGGTTAAATAATTTCACGATACCATGTATTCACAACCAAAGTTCAGTGTATTACTAAATCTGAGGAATGACCATTTGTTTGGAGGCTGATGTGAAGTTTATATTATGATCTTTTTGTGTAAAATTGAATATTTAGGTTTGAGGAACAGGAAGCACATTGGAGAGATAAGGTCCGGTGTGTGTGCATGACTTAGGATTCCTGCAGCAGAGCATGAACTAGCCAGTATGTCAGTATCAAGAAGTAACTGTAGGTATGTGTGTGTATCTATCTACAGGTGTATGTTTTCCAGTGTGTCTGTACAGTAGGTATCAGTCTATGGCAGCTTTTCAGTATGTCTATGAGTGTGTGTGTGTATGTGTGAGTGTAGGATACTGTCATGTGTAGTAGTATTATCCAGTGGCAGTTTTGGTTCTTGCAGGGTATGTTTCTGTAGGTGCAGTATTGTACTACAGTACCTACAGTAGTAGAAGCTAGTTAGCAGCAAGTATGACTAAATACCCAGTGTCAAGAGGTAGCAGTCCAGGTAAGTTAGAGTGTTTTCCTGTTAGTTGTGTAGGTATGTGCATAGGTAGGGGTTTTCTGGTATCAATGTGTGTTTCACTGTAGTTGTATGTGTTCTGCAGTCTAGTGTAGGAGGTGTAGAAGTATGAATAATGCAGCAGGTAGTTAAAAGCAGCATGTATCCAGGGTGTTTGTGCAAGCAGTAGGTTTAGAGGAGCAGCAGTTTACTGCAAACTGCAGTAGGTGTGCAGGAGGTATCAAGCAGTGTATCAGTGAAGTATGGGGGTGCTTGTGGTGCGTGTGTACCTAGGGTTGTACAATGAGGTATAGTGTGGATACCTAGACCTATAACATATATATATATATATATATATATATATATATATATATATATATATATATACAGTTATGAGTTAAATTATGCATATAGATACATAAGGATAAGTTATATTGCCAAGTAGGTATTAGTGAACCAAGACAGCCTACCTAATATATTTATGTCTATATACATTGGTCTACCGAAACGGATCTACCCTTTCCTGAATGCACCCCTGTTATTCGTCCTTCATTGAATGACACAATGGTGCTTAGATAGACAAGTTAAATGTAGTAGATGTCCATTATTTCCTTGTCTAATATGTATTTGCAATTCTCTAGGGAAATACATAGATAAAAGAATATATTCGTGGAGGTGACTATTATCATCAAAATAATACATACCCAAATGGACTGGCCAGTGACACTCAGTATTGGTAGCAGAGTCGCTAGCAGTATTAGTAGCGATTGTAAACAACCAGTAGCAGTATCAATATGCAATTATCATTCTCCAGTCCAGTAGCAGTCTTCCAGTCTAGTAGTTGTATCAATACTCAATCCAATAGTTGTCCTCGGTATGCCAGTAACAGTATCAGTAATATAACTTTTATATTTATATATGCCAATTTTTATAAAATTTGTTCCTTCATACAATTGATATATGTTAAAAAAAAACTTTTTGTTCTTTAATACACTCGATATCAATTTGTACAAACACGTAACTGAATAAATCTATTTCTCTTGTTCTCTTTGGAACTGCATGGAAAATGAAGGTTGTATTCTGATGGGAGGGATGTGCTCCGGGTTCAGATTTATTTTGGTATACTTGTATAAATATAGGTTTTGGAGGTTTAAGATGTACAAAAACAAAATACTTTCGTTATTGGGATGTAGTTGAATGTTTGTGGTGTACGAAGACGTATTTGTTAATATAAAATTTGTGTATTGTAGTTCTTTAATGTTTGCGATATTCTGGATTATATTGATATTATGTGTGTGTGTTCGATATATTAGACACGAAATTTTTGTTATACAAAATTTAGCTTCTCTTAACAATTATCAAACGTCAAAAAATATCTTAATTCTGCTACAAATCATCATTTGTTGACGGCTTTTAAACATCCAGAAAAAAAATTCTTGATGGTTAATACCCATCATCTAGGCTGGAGTAAAAAAAAGTTTTCATCTACCTTGACGTTTTTGTTAAATGTTTCCTTGACGGCTAAAAATAGTCAAGAAATATTTCTTACTTGACGGTTTAAAACCGTCAAGAAAAATGAATCCAGAAACCATCAAGAAAAATGAAGACTTTTCTTGACTCTGGCCTAGTTGACGGATCCAGAACCGTCAAGAAAACCTTTTCTTGACGAAAAAAGGTCAAAAAAGCCTTTTTTTTTGTGAGAATCGACATATAAAATACTTACGATATGATGCGCTTGGTCACCGAACATGAGCCCTTTTTTTATCTATCCCACACATCTAATTTGTCGATCTATAGTATGCAAACGCCTTCGGACAAGTGACCTCGCATTTTTTTCTTACGAAGGATCTAAGGATCCATCGAGGTGATATTGATATGACCTAGAAGCTAATTTAAAAGGCATTTATATCTCTAGATGTTACAAATACTTTGATTACTAATTTAATGGCATCTTATTCATCATATTTACATCGTGTTTATATAATTGTTGATAATATGATAAAGATGTTGGCAAATAATGGATACATTTTGTCATGAGATGACTTGGGTAAGATTCAAATATCTTATGTTTTTCTCAAAAAAATGTGTTTTCGGTCATAGGTTCACCAAAGGATATTTGGTGAAATTGGAGAGGTTGGTGTGTTCTGCGTCTAACCGATATGATGAATAAAACTTGTCTAATAAGTTGTTGGTATGGTTGACACCATAGCAAAAGTATGAGTGCTTAATTAGCTGAACGATCGAGTTAGGTTGGGTTCAATAGAGATTTGCCCGTGATCGATCGAGTTAGGTTCAACCGTGTTAACATTGTTGGGACATAAGTCATCTAGATATTGACATAGTTAAATCATAATTTACCATATAAAGTAATATATAATGGGAAATAATGATTGAGAATTTGAATTATGCCTAGAGTGATTTACAGGGGCCTAAAATCATCTACGAGATTCTAGAAAAAGAGAGAGAGAGAGAGAGAGAGAGAGAGAGAGAGAGTTAAGGGTGAGATTAAAATTATTATTCCTAATCAAACCTTAATTAGGACAACACTTATTACCAAACAAACCCTACCCTAAACCTTTAGATATAGTAACTAAAGCTTGTCAAAATCACTTTCAACTTTCGTACAAACCCTGCCAAGTAGAAACCATAAATCTTCTTCCTTCAAATCATGAGAGGAATTTGCACAAGCAACCCCACTGTCAGAAGCATTGGTATAACATTTCCATATCGGTCAATCTGCACTTGCACAGAAGATAGCACCAATGACAATTTGCTACAAGAAAAAAGGTTTCTACGACATGCAATGTGTGTCGTATTAGCCCCTAACTTAAAAAGTAACAAACTTTTACGATATAATCTTTGTGCTGTCTATACTCCTGCACAACGTGTAAAGTGTTATTGCCGGGAACGCCGGGGCACGCTATTCGATAGAAAATATTGAAACTGAAACAGTTGTAAAGACAACGTTTCAAATGCAATTCCTTAAAGAAGGTTTTGCAACAGAGATCCAGAAGGATTCTGCAAATTACGAGATCTAAAAAGATATCGTAATACACGAATAATCTAAAGAGATTTTCGTGATCGTAGCAAACTGGCAGTAGTGCCTTCTAAAAAGAAGATACTGACAGAACTGCTAAAGGCAACAGAAGGATGACAGGCGAGAGATGGAAATGCTGGGGTGAATTATCACCGTTGCTCAAAGCTTTATTCGCCCTCTGCGAACAGCTTCCAGGAACCAGCAAGGTTGACGAAAAACCTTGGAACACTCCTGCTCTTCTGACTCCTCGGAAGACGGCGAACTCTTCTGGCAATGGCTCTACTCTTCTCTCTCTGTTTGAAGTAACAGAACCCACACGTACTAAAAAGTACTAGTGTTTGTGTTAAAGAACACGCTCACTACTCTGTTGTGTTAAAGAACACTTAGAGTTTTTCTTCCTGGAATTCTAATTACTACTCCCCTCTGAGAGAGGAGAGAACCTGCATATATAGCCCACGGGGCGGTTGCCAAGCAGTTGCCTGAACTTCAGGGTAGTGGCAGAACCACTCCTGAACGTGCCGCAACTGCTGCAACCGTTCCCGCTCTAATATGCAGCCAGCCATACACACACAGCCCCTTTTACGCACCCTACGCACACTACGCACTCTACGCACACTGCGTACGCTGCGCACACTGTGCACTCTACGCACGCTGCGTACGCTGTGCACACTGTGCGTACTGGGCGTACTGGGCTGCGTACTGGGCTGCGTAACTGGGCCAGCGTAACTGGGCTCGCGTAACGGGTCGTGCAACATGGTCGCGCAAGTGGCTCGCGCAACGAGCGCAACTTAAGCGCACTATGCGCTTAGCGACGATGCTGACGTGCTAAGTGCAAAGTGCGCCAACAAAACGCCACATTACGCCTCATGAGCCCTTGAGCCCGAGTCCGAGCCCGAGTACGAATCCGAGTCCGAGTCCGAGTCCGAGTCGCTAAGCTCCTACGGAGCTTAGCTCCATGGAAATAAATTTCCAAAAGCAAAAAGCTTAGAGCTTCTTAATTGTGGATTAAGCCTTTATACCATCAATAATTAATCCCACATGGCACACACCCATGTGCACTACATGTGCATCTCCATAAAGAGAAAAGACTCATATATGTGGAGATACACATTCCTTTCTAGCCGATGCGGGACTAAAAACCAAAACAAAAGGCTACAAACCCAACAATCCCCCACATATCTCTATATATATGAGTACGAGTGTTCCCCACAGCAACTGTCCATTATGCTTTTAGGATAGATGCCACTTAAGACTTGAATCTTCCCACGTGAGTCAAAAATCAAACTATAATACAAGAATGGACTAAGCCTTGAATTCTGTATCATAGCTAAAATTCTTTCCACTCACATAATGTAGTTACATGTGCTTCTGGCTACACATTAAAGGCCCTGTGCCAGCCTGATTTCAGTGTATAATTTTGGGTGTCTACAAGTTTACCCTCAAGAGACGGCCTGATATCTCTGTCATACACTATAGGTGAGTTCATTATAAAGAGACATGGCATGAAGCTTTTGCGCTTCCTTTGCGGTGCTACGCCGCTATGACATGGCTTAAAGCCGAGGCCTTACCCCGTACCGGGAACCTCATCGTAGTGTCATACTACAGTAGCATGAGGCAACCGCCTCTTTGTAGTGCCAAACTACCCAGCATGAAGCCTTAGGCTCCCTTGCGGTGTTATGCCGCAACGACATGGCTTGCAAGGCCGAGGCTTTATCCCTAACCGGGTACCTCATGGTGGTGTCGTGCCACTGTAACATGAGGAACTCCTCCTCTTTGTAGTGTTGACTACACCCCTATTTATATTTAACATACAGTATTAAGCTAACTGCCTATTTGCGGTGCTACGCCGCTGTGACTTGGCCTGCAAAGCCGAGGCTTTATCCTATTCCTGGGCAGCACCCCACATATAGGAACCTCATTGTGGAGTCACCCCACTGTAGCATGGAGTTTCACTTCTTGTAGTGCTGCTCTACCGTGCTTCCTGTAAAACACTCCAGGTATTCACTCTGCCTGAGAACTCATTAAGGCAATTAAGCCAACCTTCCCACAGGAACCGTTTTTCGCAGAAAACAATAGTAGACAACAGTGGTTATAGGTCCGTAACCTCTCCATGCCCAATAGAACATGTACCCACCGTTACTGATATTCTTCCGATTAGTGGTCCTCCCTTGAACCAAAAGCTAGATGCCTAGTAGATAAATCTTCGAACTATTAGCATAAAACATTATGGTAGGAATACAAAAATCCAATATCAGAATGCCTTCAAGCCCATTTTACAAGCTGTGTCATTGACCAGCTGGCGCTTGAGGCCCTTGGTGAACGGATCCGCCAGGTTCTCCTGACTCCGAACATCAATTACTGCAATAACACCTCTCTTGATAAGATCGTGTACTGCCGCTTCAACCGCACAGTCCTCTTCTTTCCGTTGAAGAGGTCATTTGATGCCACCGCCGCAGTCGCCTGGTTGTCGCAGTATATCGGTATCGTCGGTATTTGTGCTCCAACCAATGGAAGATCATACATGAGCTCCCGAAGCCATTCTGCTTCCTCGGCTGCGGTATCTAGTGCAAAGAACTCAGATTCCATGGATGACCGCGAGAGCATAGTCTGCTTCTTCGACTTCCACGATATAGCAGCTCCACCCATTGTAAAAATGTATCCACCTGTGGACCTCTCGCTCTCCACCTCTGAGCACCAACTGGCATCACTGAAGCCTTCCACTACCTGCGGATCTCCGCTGTAGTACAGTGCATATGTCTGAGTCTTCTTGAGATATCTCATAACCCGTTTCACAGCTTTCCAGTGTTCAGCACCTGGGTTGCTCGTGAAACGACTCAGCATTCCCACGGCGAAAGCTATGTCAGGCCTTGTGGCAGTAGTAGCATACATCAAACTTCCATTACGCTTGCATATTCCAGCTGTCTGACACTTTCCCCTGAATTAGGCTTCAGTTTCAGATCACACCTGTACGGCGTATCGATCCCTGGAAGATCCCGATACCCATAACGAGTGATCATTTTCTCAATATAATGAGACTGTGACAGCGCTAGTCCAGTGTCTGTCTGGATGATCTTGATCCCTAAGATCACATCAGCTTCCCCCAAGTCCTTCATACTGAACTTGCTTGAGATGAATTTCTTTGTCTCCGTGACACAGCTAATATCCGTACCTAGGATAAGCATGTCGTCCACGTACAGAAAAACGATAACACCTCTTCCATCAGCGAACTTTGTGTAAACACACTTGTCCGTATCGCTGACCATGTAGCCATTTGACCTTATAACTTTGTCAAATTTCTCATGCCACATCTTGGGAGCCTGTTTAAGACCGTACAAAGATTTTACCAACTTGCAGGCTTTGTCTTCAAGACCCCTGATGACAAATCCCTCTGGCTGTTGCATGTAAATCTCTTCGGTCAGCTCGCCATTTAGGAAAGCCGTATTGACATCCATCTGATGTATCACCATCTTATGTATTGCTGCGAGAGCAATCAACATTCTGATGGTGGTCATCCGGGCTACTGGAGCATACGTGTCAAAATAGTCAATCCCCTGCTTCTGAGAAAACCCCTTGGCTACCAACCTAGCCTTGAAGTTGTCAATAGTTCCGTCTGCTTTCATCTTCTTCTTGAAGATCCATTTGCATCCGATGGGTTTTGCTCCTTCAGGAAGATCAACCAACACCAAGTGTTATTTGAGGTGATGGAATCAATTTCATTGTCAATCGCCTCCTTCCAGAAAACCGCGTCTCTGGTCTTCATCGCCTCATCATAGGTAAGCGGATCTGCTTCCACATGATAGGTGACAAAGTCACTTCCGAAGTCCTTCGGCCTCCTCACACGCTTAGCTGACGGCTCAGCTTGTTCTGGTTCAACCGTTGTTTCAACAACATCATCTCTGGACCACATCTTCATTGAAGACTTCAGTTTCTTGTGCACCCTCATTATTCTCCGGAACATCCGGAAGAACAATATTCTTGTGCCTTGTAAACTTGTCTTCAAAATATTCTGCATCGCGAGATTCAATGATATGATTTGACTCAATATCAAGAAATCTCCGAGCATCACTCTTCTCGGCATACCCCAAGAAGATCGTCTTTGTAGTCCTTGTTCCAAGCTTCTGAATCTTTAGATCTGGAAGCTTGACATACGCCAGACACCCCCACACTCGAATGACATTCAAGTTAGGTCTGACCTTGAACCAGAGTTCATGAGGAGTAACGTCTGAAGTTGCATGAGGCACTCTATTTAGAATAAAAGTGGCCGTCAATGCAGCTTCTCCCCAGTAGCACTTAGGAAGGCCAGCAGTCAACAACATTGAATTTATAATTTCTGTCAACGTCCTGTTCTTCCTCTCAGCTACTCCGTTTGATTGAGGAGA
>JANAVB010007364.1:87500-110149 GCA_029216955.1 Iris pallida
GTGGCTCCCCTCGGGAGCGGGGCAGCCTATGCTCTCGGCACTCCCCCCTTAGCGTTCGCAGGTCCCCGCGGAGCCTCTGCTCTGCTCCTCCGTAGCCGCGAGCCAGGAGCCCCCCTGGGTGTTAGCGAGTATGCAGGACTCACCTTCCGTTGGCGCCCCCCCGTTTCATCCCTGCCTCATGCGCCCATGCGCTTGTCTCCCCTATTCTCCCATCTGCCTCATGCACCCTCCTGTGCGGTGGCCAGCCTCCCAAGGCGTGGCGCCCCCTTTCCTCAGAGGGAGTGTGCCCGGAGGCATTCCAACTTCCTCTCCAGGCCCGTCTATTCTTCGTGGATCCTCCTCCAGCGCTGTCGTTCATGGAGGTCTTGGGCTACCGTCCCGGTCCCCTGGCATCGTCCAGACCCCTCCAATACTGGCGGCCCCACCTTTATCCACCCCCCGAGCACTCCCGCTCCTCCAGGGTCCTACTAGCTGTCTCGTTCGTCGATCTGGTCAGGCCGATCGCGTTGCCCAGCAAACCCCGATCCTCTCCGACATCCCGCTCCCAGAGATAGAATATCCTTCGCCTCTAGCGGGAGAGCCTTTAACGATCCCCTTTTCTAAAGCTGGTCTGTTCTTCCTACACCAGCGATTCTCATTCACCTTTGTGCTCCAATTCTCAGCGCGGTACCCCAAGTTGCTAGAGTTCAAGAAGCCATTGCCAAATGGCACTTCCAGTCGGCATACAGAGTTGCCCCCCTGGACCCCAAAAACATTCTGCTCCATCTCTTCTCGGTAGAAGACCAAAGGATCATCCTGACCCATGGCACCAGCAAGGTGGACTCCAAAACCATGACAGTAGTCAGATGGTCTCAGACCCTCAACCCAAGAGAGGACTTGCCCATCGTAGCAGCCTGGGTCACACCCCCAACCCTCCTGATCTGCTTTATCCCAGCGGCTCTCAAAAGAATCGTTAACTCGTTTGGCACCTTTGTAGCAATGGCGGAGGAAACCATGATTCTCACCAGAGCCAACTACGCTAAAGTCTGCATGGAACTTGATATCTCCAAAGATTTCCAAATCAATTAACATTGAGTTAGGGAACCAGACCCATATCCAACCTCTCATCTACGACAACAACGTTCTCTTCTGCAATCACTGCCACATCATAGGATACCTCACAGAGTTCTGCTACAAAGCCCACCCGGCGCTGAAACAAAAGAAACAACTGACCCCCAAGAATCTCCCCCCCGTAGAAGCAACGTAAGGAGTTGTAACACACCCAACCACCATAAACTCACACCTCAGATTCGATAATAGCCCAGACAAGATCTAGGCTACCACCTCCCCTTCTCCGAACAAGGCAATCCTTCCTCTCCTAAACCAATTCGATATCAACCACAAACAGGTTTCGAAGCTCTGAATTTGGAAGACATTATTAACGAAGGTGAGGCACTTGAGACTCCACCTCCCGTCGCCACAACACAAGCGCCCAACAACCCAGACAACGACACAGAGAAGAGTATCACAACACCCAGCAAATCACCACAAACCTCCGCTCAAACATCAACCACCATGGCCCATAGTCCTCAGGAGGGACCAAAGAAATGCATTCACACACATGAGACAAAATCCCCTCCTCGTCGAACCCTGCAGACCCCAGCAGAGCCTTTCAGCCACCCTTAGACAAAGAGGTCACGGAAAGGCTGAGACTCACCGAGGAAGCCGGATTCCTAGATCCCAACAACCCCATGTGCGCTCTAGCAGAACCCGATGAATCCGAAGACGTAGTCGCCTCAGACCAGACAGAAGACATCCAGACCTGTCCCTGTGTCCCACCAGGGACTGCGCCAGACCCTCCGGTGATAGCAACAATACCTCCAATAAATCTACAACAAGAAGAAAAAGAACAACCAAGAACAGCACTCGACAAGGACCACAAGGTCTGCCACGAAGCTCCACAACCTCGACCCCCTCCCCATCTAATGCTTAACATCCATTCATGGAACGTGAGAGGGCTAGCTAATAAACCGACGCTGAATAGAATCATCGGCCTCAAGAAAACCCACTAAATCGACAACTTAGTTGTCATCGAACCCAAAATCTTCCAGAAAAGAATTAAAGGCATCCAGCTCAAACTCGGATTCCAGGCCGCTGTAGCCGGATGCCACGACATCTGGATTTCTTCGCAGCAGGTATCAAGTTCGGCCTGTTTAGGACTCGAGTCAGGCTCTCTCTTACTCGGTGGAACACCCGAAGCTTTAGTCCCGTTCTCTTCTTTCAGCTGTCCACGACAGCTGTGACATAATCGAGCGCAGGATCCTCTAGGCTCACCTTCTTGCCTCTCACCTCCCCTACAGAAACCTTCCGTGGATATGCATCGGCGACTTCAACACGATTTCCTGCAGTTCTGAGAAGTCTGGAGGCCGTCTGCCTCCGCTTCCGGCCATGAAAGACTTAACAACTTTATGTTCAACTCCCAACTCAACCCCTTCCCTTCTCTGCAACTTTTACCTGGTGCAATATGTAGGAAGGAGCCGCGGCAATATTCTCGTCTGGACCGAGCTCTGATCAACGGCCTTTGGTCAGATGTGGGCCTCGTATCCAACCTCTTTCACCTTAACTCCATAGAATCGGATCATTCCTTTCTTCTAATCGAGATCAGAAGTAATCCCCAGCGCATCAAAAAACATTCCGATTCCTGGACTTCTGGAGACATCATCCCCAATTCAAATCAGTCGTGACCGCTGCTTGGAGCTCCGCTGATGATCTCGACCCCCTGACTAGAGTTGCGGCCAACTTAGAGCTACCAGTATGGCACTTCTGCTTGGAGCAAAGTCGCCTACGGTAACATCTTCCAGGCGATCAAACCGCTGAGGATGACGTGACCAGAGTGGAAATCTGGGTCTCCTCGGACATTACTCCGGAGGCGCGGGCTTCGTTCAATCTCGCCAGAGCTATTCTCAAATCTTGACTCAAGGTCGAGACCGAATTCTGGAAGCAAAAAGCTAGAATAGCCTGGGACCTAGAGGGAGACACAACTCAGGTTTTTTCTACGCTTGTGTCAAGGGGTGTAGACAACAGCTCAACCTTTACCGTATCTCGAACGACAACGACACTCAGCTACTCGACCATAAGAGCATTCAGGAGGCTGCCGCTCAATTCTACTCATCTTTTTTTTGCCAAAGAGGCGATTGTCAAGGACGAAGAGTTTCTCTCCGAGGTCCCCAACATCATCAGCAAAAGAGAGAATGATCAGCTTCTAGTCACTCCTTCGGCAGAAGAAGTCAAGTAAGCGGTGTGGTACAACACGACCCTTTCCCTGGCAGGAAGATGATTCTGATCAAGCACGTTCTCTTCTCCATCCCCATCCACATCCTAGAAGCCTGCGCCCCCCCAAGAAGGTTCTCTCATCGCTCGAATCCCTAGCGACCTCTATCAGGAAGAAGATCGCGGGCTGGCACAACGCGACCCTTTCCCTGGCGGGAAGATGATTTGATCAAGCACGTTCTCTCCTCCATCCCCATCCATATCCTGGCAGCCTGCAGCCCCCCCAAGAAGGTTGTCTCATCGCTCGAATCTTCTTCGCCAAATTCTACTGGGGCCACACTAATGGGAGGAAAGCACCACTAGGCCAGGTGGATCACCATGGCCAAACCATACTGAGGAGGGTAGACTTGGATTTAGCAGATTGGAGCACTTAGTGGATGCACACTCCATGAAGTTATGGTGTAAGCTGCACGGACCACTCCCTCTGGAGCAGGTTCATGAAGGCCAGATACTTCATATTTGCTCACCCGATGATGGCCTTATGAAAACAGGTCCTTGGCCACTGGCGTCGCATCTCCAGAGGTTGCGAGCTCGTCGAACCCCTTATCCGACTGCAGCTGGACAACGGTCACTCCTCGATGAGTCACAACGTTGGCTGGGAGACTCGCTCCTCACGTCCACACCCTCTCTACGGGGGAAATCCATGACATGTGGGATAACACTTCGGGATGGATCTAGAACAGAGTCAGTGACTGGCTCGAGCAGGAGGCGGCCGATAGTCTCACAGCCGCTAATTTGCAAATCTCCAACGAAGCGGACTCCCTGCGGTGGACCCCCAATTCTAGCGGCTCTTCTCGCTGGCATCGGCCAGGATTGTTGCTAAAGGGACTGGCCCACGCCCCTTTATCACCCGTATGGCAATCATGCATCCAAACAAAATGGTCGATCCTGATCTGGAGAGCTCAGAGACGGAAACTTCGCACTGACGACACCATCACCTCTTTCGGCTACAGCCTCGCATCGAGATGCCACTGCTGTTCTCCCCCCACGAGGAGTCGGTGGAACATTCCTGTATTCGGAGACCTGGCATCACAGTTGTGGTCTAGCCTCAACACAAAGCTACGACAAACTCACCATCCCGGAGGCTTCAACAATCTCCTTGCTTACTGGGGTCGCTCCCACGACCGTCAGATCGTCGCAGCCGCCGGTATTTCAATTCGTGGAAAAATCAGAACAAGTACAGGTACGAGGGGCGCCAATTCCTTCCTCACCAGCTTTTAGAGAAGTCCTCCGTCAGGTCCATCGTGCCATGCGGTGTTGCACTCACTCCGAGGACAGCTTTTGGGATGCCTTGACCTAGCCATCGCCCTTCTTCGTAAGTTTTTTGGGTTAACGCTCTGCGTCCTTTTGTCGTTCTTTCTTTTTGGGCGCGTGGCACTTTTACTTGTATAGGCATCGGCATTTTGCGCCTGATACATCAATAAAGTTCCCCTTCTCCATATATATATATATATATATATATATATATATATATATATATATATATATAGATATATTATATATTATATATATAATAATATAATATAATATATAATATATAATATATATATATATATATAATATATAATATATATATATATAATATATATATGTATTATATATATATAATATATATATATATATATATATATATATATATATATATATATATATATATATATATATATATATAATATTAAAAAAAATATAATATATATAATAGATATTATTATTATATATATATATTATATAATATATATATTATATATATATATATATATTAATATATATATATATATATATATATATATTATATATATATATATATATATATATATATATATATATAATTATAATATATATTATATATTAATTATATATATATATATATATTGGAACAGAGAATTTTATTCAAAGCGAAACAGGGTGCTATATATATATACATTTGGAACGAAAAATTTTATTCAAAGCGAAATAGGGGTGCTATATATATATATATATATATATATATATATATATATATATATATATATATTATATTATAATATATATATATAATAATATATATATATATATATTTGGAACGGAGAATTTTATTCAAAGCGATACAGGGGTGCCGGGAGATGGCCCAAGCACCAACAAAACCTCCACTCGGGAAAAGGCCTACCTACAAAGCAAACAACGAGGAAGCAAAACCGCCCGGAAGAAACGGGGGGGGGGGGGGGGTTTAGGAACAAAAAGAAGAAGGGTGTGGGGGGAGAGGGGACGTTGAACGCCCGCCCGGCCCGCACTAAAGAGGATACTTAAAGAGCGGAAACTGCGACTTTCCCGAACTGGAGGAGCGCAGGACCCTAGGCGTTACTGGCACCGCAGCAACTGTCAGCTTAGGCCGTACCTCCCTGGTGCGTAAACCATCGAGAATTTGTCTACAAAGTAGGTTTCCAGGTTAATGTGTTCGTTGTTATGAATGCCCAGAGCCGCATCCAGAGCTTGTTTGACCTTTAGCATTATGGGTAGGATCGCGTAAGCTAGATCGGGGTTTTCGTCCATGTTGCGATAGACGTGGAGTTCCCGGAGCGCCTCTTCGGGGAGCAGACGGAAGCTATTCGCTCGAAAAAATTGCGATATTGGATTGGTGATTCACGGAGCGACGATGCTAGGACAGCAGCGACATTATCTAGGCGGGGCTGGATCCAAATCTACGGGACCAGCGGGGGGTGATGAGCTCGAGATAGGGACTTCGTTAGGGGGCCAGGCTGAGGGGCTGCGATCGGGATCCCGGTGAAAGGATGTGGTTCCACATTCTCGAAGAAATCTGAGGACTCCTGCTGACGTACCAGAGGATGTACTGTTGTGGCCGTAGCTATGGAGGTGTCCAGGTTGGGATTGCTAGCAGTGTCGGTGGAGGGGATCATTACGGTGACAGATGTCCTCTCCGAGAAGGCGGCGGAAGGATGGTCTGGAGCCGATGTTGGGATATCGAGGAGGTTGTGGTTGAGGGGAGCTGCGAGAGGTTGACGGTGCTGACCGGCGTAAGGGATGTGTTCTACGAACGGAGAGGGGTCTGGGGATCTGGATCCTGATGAGGAGCCGAGAGGGTGCGCTTGGAGGGAGCATCACAGCTTTGTGAGGGAGGGCTGTCGGTGGACCTTCGCTTGTAGTACTAGCTAAACGGGTAAGGGGGCGCCGATCGTAAACGATACGCTGAGTTTGGGTCTTCCCGCCCAGATCGATTAGAATGCTCGTCGGCATCTCTCTGGATGAGTCGATCTCCATGCAAAATCTGGCGTAATGACCTTTGGAGACTAAACGGGTTTCATCTGCCAAAGAGACAAGTGTACCGAAGGAACAGGCGATCCGTTGGAGCGCCGCAGGTGCGAAACAGATGAGAGGGAGGTTCGGAAATGTGACCCAAGTGGGCACGATCGTTGAGGCAGGCGAGACGACATCAGGGCCCCACTTGTCGATCTTGAAGAGATGTTTTTCTATCCGACCCTAGTGGTGACTCCGGACCGATTTGTCGTCGAAACTAGATGATGCGTGCAAGAGGATGCGTTTAGGATCTAGGGGCGAGGCTGAATCCCGGAGTGAGGCCCCACACGTTAATCGCTTCCTTGACCCGGTTGATCTTGGGACATGTGGGGGCGAAGAGCATGACGTAGGTGCCCGACAGAGTGGTAGACGAGACGAGATATCAGCCGCGGAGAAGTGCACGGAGATGTTGCTGGGGTCTGCTGAGGAGGGATGATCAGCTGCCGGAAAGGCCACCTGGGTGATTGGGGAGGTTGGCAGGGGAGGTGAGGAAGTTCTGACCATGTCGACGAAGGAGGGCGCACCGGATAGCAGGGTGTGGCCTGTGATGGCCGGAGATCCGGATGGATGGATCGGATCTTCCGAAAACTCTCTGGTGAAGGAGTTGATTCTGATTGAGTAACGCAGACGGGATAATGAGGATTTGTGAATCCGTCGGCACAATCTGGGACTTCACCCAGCAAGTGGAGGCCCGTGCCGGCTGACCGACAGAGGGCGCATATGCCAAACCTGGGCTGGTGCCATGCGCCAGGGTAGGGGTTGCTATTGATGTGGTGGGCGCAGGCCAACTCCTGGGAGTGGGCGCATAAGGTGGGGGGCTGTGGTATGCGCCCACGGGAGCAGGTTGCCCGAGACCAGTGGAGGGGGGTTGGGTGCAGGGGCAAGCTCCACAATGGGGGATGAAAGCTACATCTGCACAGAGGTCGCAGAGGCAGGCGCCAGCTGATGAAAGGTGACCATATGCGCGCAACAATGGTGTGGATCTGCAGCCTAACAAGGCGCAGGAACACCCAACACTTGGGCGGATATGGGCGCATAAGGTGGTGCCCAATCCGTAGAATGCGCATGGGGTTGGGACTCCAGCACGGCCTGCATGGGCGCATAGGCTGGTCTAGGTGAAAACTTTTGGCGCATAGGCAGGTGCCTGGCGCGGTCAAAGCTGCAGAGTGGGGGGGAGAGTCAACAGTGGCGAATGATGTAAAATTGTGGGGGGGAAATCAACAGTAGGGTTTGAATTTTGAATGAGTGGAGGGACTGGGCGGGAAAAGTGGGCGTGGGCGGAGGGTAGAGAACCGCAATGTCTGGGCCGCGTTCGAAGTATGCGGCGTTGACCGTCGGGGAAGACGTCGCGCCCGGCCGAACAGCGGCGGAGGGTGCTTGGAAGCACACGGTGTGGCCGAGAGTCCGTGTCACGCCCCGCTCCCGTAGGAGCGATCGTCCTCGCTAAGGCGTGATGCCGCACGAGCCTAGATTGCCCTCGTGCAAGGCGGGTTCCATAACGGCCGATTACAGCGGCTGCGACGGGGTCGTCGCACAGAAGTCCCGAGCAGAGACATTGAACATGCGCTGCTATAACGTCTACCTCCTAGGACGATTGGGCCTGGTGCCCGGCGTATAACCAGTCTAGGCAGAAATCCTTGTCGACAAGGTGTCCAATGACCACGCACCTACGAGACATCTAAACTCACGTAAATGCATGGCCTACTTGTTGGTACAATCGGAACTATACTTAGCAACTCGTGTTCTGAATCACACTTGGCATAACGTGCCTCAGGACCGCGAGACTCCCAACCGAGGGACCGCCTCGAACTTCTTAACGTGGATAGGAACGCGAGACTCCCAACCGAGGGACTGCCTCGAATACTCAACGTGGATAGGAACGCGAGACTCCCAACTGAGGGACCGCCTCGAATACTTAACGTGGATAGGAACGCGAGACTCCCAACCGAGGGACCGCCTCGAACTTCTTACCGTGGATAGGAACGCGAGACTCCCAACCGAGGGACCGTCTCGAATACTTAACGTGGATAGGAACGCGAGACTCCCAACCGAGGGACCGCCTCGAATACTTAACGTGGATAGGAACGCGAGACTCCCAACCGAGGGACCGCCTCAAACTTATTAAAACTCGAGGGAACAACTACTACGTAGCCTTCCAACTTAACTTGAACAAAACACGTTCCTTAAGTGCCATGGACCGTGGCTAACTTCACATCGTGCCAACCGTGGCTCGTGCCTGTAACTGACTTCTGTCTTACGCGACGCTATCACCCAAGTCATACGTTATATGACGGGCCTTGAGATCGTGGGACTATTTTACTTGACAACCGCAGAACGAGCGGGACGGCACTTAGAATGACTTAGGTCGATCGGCATAACTTTGCCTAACTTACTCAAGCCTACAACTTAACCCAAGGGACGAGCCAAGGCTATGCCAAGCCTTGCGCAGTGGAAACGTGCATGCTTTATCGAGCATTTACGCGGGCGACGCCTATGACTTAGGCTAACTCATCGTTTGTGTCGAATACCAACTTTCCTTCTCCCAAGCCACGGGACGAAGGATCGAGTGTCATTTTAAAGCACACTGAGACGACTTCTATTGAGATCGTGGGACCACTTTTCATGTTCTAAGACATTCCGACGGGTCGGGATATTCCCTTAGCTATGTGCGTTCGTAGCTTTTATATTAGCCTACTTGTGCAAGTTGAAACCACACGAATTATTAAGTGAAGGCAGAGATGAGGCAAGTTCACCGAAACTCCCCCACCTGAGCGATGTCTTCGAGTCGCCGTTGTAAGGCCAAGTCCGAATGCCGTCGGCGTTTCGATTCCTCCGATTGACTTTGCGGGACGGGGCACTACAACATACACCACTCAGAACAAGTCTCGTCCTCGAGACTTTCCTGAGGGCAAACCATCCTACCATTTCTATGGCCAAGACTTTAATCATATACACTCCGCCTATGTATTTCTTCGATTCCGAGCCACGCTCGTGCGTATCGCTAACTTAGTCGTAAGGCACACAAACCGATTAATCACATTTGAACTCGTTTCAAATCAATGATCGCATTACCATCAACATTTCTTCAAAACTCACGATTCTAAAATCCTTGACACTTTCCTGTTTCTCAAGTCTCACTTGATTCAACGTATCACTTAGTTGGATCGTGCACATATTCCAGGCGTCCCCAAAATACATGCATGTCAGCCAAGCCTCGTGATAGGAATCCGCCATCACCACTCGAGTCGGATCGTGCACGTATTCGGGCGTCCCTGATATACGTGCATGTCAACCAAGACTTGTGAGTGGTGCCTCCGTAACACCTATCGTTTCACGCTCGAACGCCTGCCTAACCGCTAGGCTATGTTTCTTTCGTCAGTACTGGAATCATAGTTTCCAAACAACGATATCAACACTGACCCCATCCTAAGGTCAAACCAAATCGTTGGTACGGGGTTTTCTACCCAAGCTCGCATCACTCCGATTTCTAAACATCGAGCATCGATTTCCTACACACATCCCAATGTTCGTCGCATGGGGTCCGAGTCGTTTAGTAAAGCCATCCTATGATAACTCACGTTTCAACAAATTTTACGTCATATCAATATTGTTCGTTCATCAAGCCATTTCATATAGTCTATCTCTTCGAACACGTTCGACATAATCTGCCTATCAATTTCCAAGTCAAGCACGCTACAACACGATTCATCGCAAAACCATAATTCACATTTCATACTTCCAAAATCATCTATTCCAATTCACGTAATCGATCACAAGGTCGTCTGACTTAACAATATGTTGTGCTCCGATCTCACGCGAGTCCGATTATCCACGGTGGTTCATGAATCACCATACAACGCACCCGCAGAATAATCATTCTCATCGGGGCGTAACACTTGTTTTGGGTCTAGACTAAATCATTTTCGATGCACGAATTGGCCCTACACAATCCTCAAGTTTTAATCAACCGTCAATCACAAGTCCTAACATTCTCGAGTTCTCCTTCGCATCAAACCAACAAGTCGGGACAATCGAAGTTGCCGCAGCCAAATTTCTGAGTTCGATCATTCCCGCGACATGAATCACCATGTCAGCGCTCACGCGGAACGATCGCCCCAAATCCGACGCAACGCATGTGCGAGGCTAGAGTTGCGCTCGCACAAGACAAAATCATCGACGCTGTGGTTATCCGCGTAACCATCAAAACACGATCACTTTCATCCAAAGTACTAAGTATAGCGTCCAACCGAATAATAGCACTTGCACGATCGTCATTCACTGAGTCAGAGTACCCCCGAGTTATCGCATATCATCTTGATACGCCTCAATACCATCGACGATATACGTAACCTGACGATCTTCGTTTGCAACAAATTCTGAGTCGTGCGAATGATGCTATCGTCCGACTGGATTATCTCCTCGAATCGTTTACATCATCAATTTCTTCAACCCAAATTCACGTATCGTTTATCCGTCGATCTTAAGTCATCGACTACGTATTTCTTCAATTTGCATCATTCCTTGCTAATTCAAACCATCGAGCACATCAATTTCAATCCTCAGAGTCGTTTGCGTAACTTCAAAGTCAAACCTTTCGTACACGCTATCTTCCGTCGTGCTAACTTTTCGTATACTATCCGTATCAATTTCTTCAATCAAGTCATCCATTTATTCTATCGTTTAGAATTCCCATTCAACCATTTCGTAATTCGCACTATCGTTTACAAATCGTTCGAACGGTATCACGTTTGCGACTCTCGAATCATGACCATCTAAGCGCTACTCGTTCTAAGGCTTTGCGATATCATCGCTTGTCGACATACTCGTACTATCCGTAACTCCTCTGGTTCCGCTCGAACAATTTCTATAACGTCCATACACCACTCGGGTTTGAGCCATCCGACTTAGTCCTCAATCACGTTCGTATCGACGCACTAAGTCGTTCGCACAATCCTTAAATCCCAATCAATCCTTCGTGTACGCCTAAGTGTTAGTCTGATAACATTCCTATCGATATACACTCCAAGTGTATATCCGTTCCCGATCGAGCGATACTTGATATCACTCGCAATTCGTTAGCACCAATAAGTCGAGGTGCGCGATACGAAACACAACTTAGCCAAAAGGCCGTATTCATAACCATCCCGTATGGACTATACTCCGACTTTGCGTGCTCATTTGCTAATGTAGGACTCGTTAGGCAGGTACACGACTTGCTAACTTTAGCACGCATTTTCTATCAACTCAAGGTCGGCACCGTTCGGCCCAAAGGCCACCACCTATCGATGCGTTCGATGAACGCTTGTACGAGCTTTCGAAAATATTAGACTTATTGTACGGACATGCCGAGGGACGTTTGAGAGAGAGAGCGCACCAACGATATCATGTTGCGGAAGCACAATTCAGAGTTTGCAAAACAACGGAGTTAAAGAATTCAATCGGTAGTCCAAGGACGTAAAGCCGTGCTCTGATACCATTATGTCACGCCCCGCTCCCGTAGGAGCGATCGTCCTCGCTAAGGCGTGATGCACGAGCCTAGATTGCCTCGTGCAAGGCGGGTTCCATAACGGCCGATTACAGCGGCTGCGACGGGGTCGTCGCACAGAAGTCCCGAGCAGAGACATTGAACATGCATCGGAAATTTAGAACAAACACAAGTTATTCAAAGAAGCTCTTTATTGATATTGCAACAACGGTTACATTGGGGACACAAGGCCAAGATTACAATCACTCAAATACACTCGTCTCACATTACAAATCGCTCAGCTCTCTCTCATCTCTCGATACATATTGTCGATCCAGCGGAAGCTTCGGAAGGCGATGTCCATACATTATGTCCCATATAAGTCTTCGAATCCATGCGGCCGCACGCTTCGAATCGCCAAGGAACTCCGTGCCTCGACGCATCCAAGCGAGCTCCGCGCCACGAGCTTCTACCTGTGCCTGCACATGAAATACTGTGTGGATGTCAGTACCACTGTACTGGTGGAGTGAGCTCCTCGCCCACCCATACAAAACCGACACGTTCATTTACTTTGTGCAATACAAGCCCCCCTTTACGATTGTCTTTCTAGTCTTGCCTTAGGATCGATTTTAGGACCGACGCTCGGCCTATTTAGCATCTTTAGACCAACTCCGTGCCTTGCACTAATAACGTACCCATACTTTGCCTCTAGACCTTTCTCGTGCTTGCATTGTCAACGTATCGACTCATACTTGTCTTTCGTACCATACTCTTGGACGTAACGACTAGGTCGTGTCAAATACTTGCCCTACGGCCCTTCTCGACTTAACTCGAAACGTATAACCCAACTTGTGGAACCGATGTTGAGAACTCAAGTACGATAACGTATCTCGTGCTGAAGCACGTGTCTTTACGTATAACCGAATCGTAAGCTTTATAACACTTTGGTGCAACCGAGCACACATTTCACAACACATCGCATACCGTGCTTATACTTCCTTTGTTATGACCGACCGTGCATGCGGATTCGCCGCTTAGCACGCCAATTATCTATATGAAAGGCTACTGGCATGACAAGCCATCGCGGACATAGCTCGGGTAGACGGCGGGTCCTTCGATGCAAGGTAGCTAGCCCCATGGAAAGCCCCCGACTACCCAGCAATAAAGGCATGCGCTGCTATAACGTCTACCTCCTAGGACGACTAGGCCCGGTGCCCCGGCGTATAACCAGTCTAGGCAGAAATCCTTGTCGACAAGGTGTCCAATGACCACGCACCTACGAGACATCTAAACTCACGTAAATGCATGGCCTACTTGTTAGTACAATCGAAACTATACTTAGCAACTCGTGTTCTGAATCACACTTGGCATAACGTGCCTCAGGACCGCGAGACTCCCAACCGAGGGACCGCCTCGAACTTCTTAACGTGGATAGGAACGCGAGACTCCCAACCGAGGGACTGCCTCGAATACTCAACGTGGATAGGAACGCGAGACTCCCAATTGAGGGACCGCCTCGAATACTTAACGTGGATAGGAACGCGAGACTCCCAACCGAGGGACCGCCTCGAACTTCTTAACGTGGATAGGAACACGAGACTCCCAACCGAGGGACCGCCTCGAATACTTAACGTGGATAGGAACGCGAGACTCCCAACCGAGGGACCGCCTCGAACTTATTAAAACTCGAGGGAACGACTACTACGTAGCCTTCCAACTTAACTTGAACAAAACACGTTCCTTATGTGCCATGGACCGTGGCTAACTTCACATCGTGCCAACCGTGGCTCGTGCCTGTAACTGACTTCTGTCTTACGCGACGCTATCACCCAAGTCATACGTTATATGACGGGCCTTGAGATCGTGGGACTATTTTACTTGACAACCGCAGAACGAGCGGGACGGCACTTAGAATGACTTAGGTCGATCGGCATAACTTTGCCTAACTTACTCAAGCCTACAACTTAACCCAAGGGACGAGCCAAGGCTATGCCAAGCCTTGCGCAGTGGAAACGTGCATGCTTTATCGAGCATTTACGCGGGCGACGCCTATGACTTAGGCTAACTCATCGTTTGTGTCGAATACCAACTTTCCTTCTCCCAAGCCACGGACGAAGGATCGAGTGTCATTTTAAAGCACGCTGAGCCGACTTTTATTGAGACCGTGGGACCACTTTTCATGTTCTAAGACATTCCGACGGGTCGGGATTATTCCCTTAGCTATGTGCGTTCGTAGCTTTTATATTAGTCTACTTGTGCAAGTTGAAACCACACGAATTATTAAGTGAAGGCAGAGATGAGGCAAGTTCACCGAAACTCCCCGCCTGAGCGATGTCTTCGAGTCGCCGTTGTAAGGCCAAGTCCGAATGCCGTCGGCGTTTCGATTCCTCCGATTGACTTTGCGGGACGGGGCACTACAGTCCGGGGGGCTGGCTGCTCCGCAACAAGGCGGTGCTGAACAGTCGGGGGCCCGGAGGCCGGGCGGCGCGCTGTCGCGGCCCAAGGGCCGATCGCGAGCGCATTAGTAGGGGATGAAGACTGGTGGTCTGGGGATGGATTCGAGGGAAGGAGGTGTTGGGAAAGAAGCGCGGAAACCTTTCCCCAAACCGGAGAGTACCTGCGAGAGGACCGAGCAATACAACGCACGAACCCAAAAATTTCCACGTCAAAAATTCTTTGTGTCTGCGTGATTGTTTTTGTGTGGCTATTTTTGGGTTCGTGCGTTGTATTGCTCGGTCCTCTCGCAGGTACTCCGGTTTGGGGAAAGGTTTCCGCGCTTTTTTCCCAACAGAGTGGTATCAGAGCTTTGGGTTCAAAGGGTGTCAGGAGTTGACAGAGGAACCAGAGAGGAGAGATGGACGCGAAGCCGGTACGCATGATGAATCTTAATGGCACAAACTATCATTATTGGCGGAGCAAGATGAAAGATTTGCTATTTGTCAAGAAGCTGCATCTACCTGTGTTTGCAACCGAGAGGCCCAGTGATAAATCCGAGGAGGACTGGAAGTTCGAGCACATACAGGTGTGTGGGTACATACGGCAGTTTGTTGATGAGAACGTGTACAACCACGTTGCCAATATTGAGCACGCGACGACGTTGTGGGATAAGCTGGAATCCTTGTATGCGAAGAAGACCGGGGGTAAACAAGTTGTTCCTGATCCGAACGATGAGGGTCTGCGGTACAAGGATGGGGCGTCTATTATGGATCACTTGAGTGATTTCCAGGGCGTGGTTGACCAGCTATCTTCTATGGGAGTCAAGTTCGACGACGAAGTTCAGGGACTGTGGCTGCTGTGTACATTGCCAGACTCGTGGGAGACCGTACGAGTATCTATGATCGCTTCTGCTCCAGAGGGCGTGGTCAGTCTGGAGTTTGCCAAGAGCGGGGTGTTGAATGAAGAGATGCGGAGACGTTCTCAGGGCACTTCATCCACATCCCACCACTCAGAGGCACTTGTTTCAGAGAGCCGCGGAAGGGGCAAAAGCAGGGGTCCAGGTGGTGGCAGAGACAAGAGCAGGGGGAAGTCCAAGGGTCGGTACGAGGACTCAGAGTGTATTATTGCGGTAAGAAGGGCCATATCAAGCGGAATTGTTTCGCTTGGAAGAAGGAGAAGAAGGGCGACAAGGGGAAGCAAGAAGAGAACACTACAGCGGCGGCCTCGGTGCATGGAGGCGATGTGATCATCGTAGGTGATGAGGTCATTACTAACCTCGCCTGCGATGACAATTTTTGGCTGGTGGACTCAGGGGCTTCAGCACATGTATCTCACAATAGGGCACTGTTTGCCACTTACACGACAGGCGACTGTGGCGTGTTGAAGATGGACAACGGAGATGTGTCGAAGGCGGTTGCCATTGGAGATGTGCATTTGAGAACGAAGACGGGTGCGGTTCTTGTTCTCAAGGATGTTCGTCATGTCCCTGATATCCGTTTCAACCTGGTGTCGGTTGGAAGGTTGGATGACGAGGGATTCTTCAGTCTCTTCGGGAATAGTCAGTGGAAGCTTTCCAGAGGTTCGATGGTGATTGCCAGAGGAAGCAAGAAGTCCGGTCTCTACTATATGGAGGGGAGCGCAGAGGGGGCACAGGGGTGAACGCAGTCAGTGACGCGTCTACCGAGTTGTGGCACAGCGGCTCGGCCATATCAGCGAGAAGGGGATGAGCTACTTGGTGAACATGAAAGTGATTCGGGGCTCAAGTCTACAAAGTTGGAGAAATGCATGCACTGTTTGGCTGGGAAGCAAAGTAGGGTGTCTTTCCAGAGTCACCCAAGTTCGAGGAAGCCGGCGTTGCTCGAGTTGATTCACTCGGATGTCTGCGTTCCTATGAAGGTAAAATCTCTTGGTGGTGCTTCTTACTTTGTGACTTTTATTGATGACTGTTCCAGGAAGGTTTGGGTCTATGCCTTAAAGACCAAGGATCAGGTGCTGTCTACTTTCAAGGAGTTTCAGGCCTCCGTTGAAAGGGAGACGGGCAAGAAGTTGTTGTGTGTTCGGTCCGATAATGCGGCGAATACATCGGTCCCTTTGATGCGTATTGCAGAGAGCAAGGGATACGACACCAGAAGACTCCGCCAAAGACACCTCAGCTCAATGGTGTAGCGGAGCACATGAACAGGACACTGATGGAGAGGGTGCGGTGTTTGCTGTCAGAAGCAAACTTGCCGGGCAGTTATTGGGGTGAGGCTCTTCTCACAGCTGCTTATATTATTAATTTGTCTCCTAGTGCTCCTTTGCAGGGTGATGTGCCTGACAAAGTATGGTACGGCAAAGAGCCGTCATACAATCACCTGCGGGCGTTTGGTTGTAAAGCCTTCGTGCATGTACCGAAGGACGAGAGGACCAAACTTGAGCCGAAGACGAGGCGATGCGTCTTTGTCGGCTACGGTCGGGATGAGTTTGGCTATAGACTCTACGACCCAGTGGAAGGAAAGCTCTACAGAAGCAGGGACGTGGTGTTCGTCGAGGATCAGACCATGACCAACACTCAGGATTCTGAGACGCCTTCTGAGGCTGAGGAATTGCCTGAGTTAGAGTCATTTCGCTTCGAGCAGTTTCCAGAGGACATCGCGGAGGATCCAGTTATGGGGGAGCCGGTACATGGAGTTGCTCCCAACCTTGATCATCAGCCTGCTGATGGTGGTCAGGGTGTCCCTCAGGAGGATGAGCATGCCGGAGAGGTAGTTCCTGAAGGGGAGGAGGCTGTCGGTATACAGCCAGCACCAGTGGCTCCACTGAGAGGAGCAACAGGGATCGTCGACCATCTACGAGATACTCGCCGGATGAGTATATGCTACTGACTGACGGGGGAGAGCCCGAAAGTTTCGCAGAGGCTATGGAAGACGAACACAGGCAGGAGTGGATGGTAGCTATGCAGGAGGAGATGAGTTCCTTGCACACCAATTCTACTTATGATCTGGTGCGATTGCCAAAGGGCAAGAAGGCTTTGAAAATCGATGGGTGTTCAGAGTGAAGCAGACGGATGATGCTACTCGTCCTCGATACAAAGCGAGGCTGGTAGTCAAGGGCTACGGTCAGCGGAAAGGCGTAGATTATGATGAAATCTTTTCGCCTGTCGTCACGCATTCGTCTATTCGGGTGGTGCTAGCATTAGCAGCCAGTTTCGACTTGGAGGTCGAGCAGATGGACGTGAAGACGGCGTTCCTCTACGGTGATCTTGAGGAGGAGTTGTACATGGAGCAGCCGGAGGGATTCTGTGAGAAGGGCAAGTCACATTTGGTCTGCCGGTTGAGGAAGAGCTTGTATGGTCTGAAGCAGGCTCCGAGGCAGTGGTACAGAAAGTTCGAGTCATTTATGGGGGAGCATGGTTATGCACGGACGACGTCGGACCATTGTGCATTTGTGAGGTATTTTGCCGATGATGATTTTATCATCTTATTGCTCTATGTTGATGATATGCTATTAGTGGGTCGGAATGCCACTAGGATAGCGGAGTTGAAGCGCCAACTGGGCGCGGCCTTCTCTATGAAGGATTTGGGCGCAGCGAAGACTATTCTTGGGATGGAGATCAGCCGAGAGAGAGAGTCCAAGCTGCTACACTTGTCCCAAAAGAAGTACATTCACCGGGTACTTCAGCGTTTCAGGATGGACGGGTCGAAGAAAGTGAGTTCCTCCCTCGCGGCTCACTTTAAGTTCACTGAGGAGCAGTGTCCATCTACCGAGGACGAAAAGGAAGATATGGAGCGGGTTCCATATGCTTCAGCTGTGGGAAGCCTTATGTATGCCATGGTGTGTACGATGCCAGATTGCTCATGCAGTTGGTACGGTTAGCAGGTATCTTTCGAATCCTGGAAGGGTACACTGGAGTGCGGTCAAGTGGATTCTACGATATCTTCAGG
Source organism: Iris pallida (assembly GCA_029216955.1). Taxonomy (NCBI): domain Eukaryota; kingdom Viridiplantae; phylum Streptophyta; class Magnoliopsida; order Asparagales; family Iridaceae; genus Iris; species Iris pallida. Next base: position 105,924 of record JANAVB010007364.1, read on the forward strand.
GCACTGCTGGTTGGAGACTTTCCTTTGGTGGTGACGAGCCGAAGCTGGTTGGGTATACCGACGCTGATATGGCTGGAGATGTAGACACGAGGCGATCGACTTCAGGCTACGTGATGATGTTTGCGGGAGGAGCAGTGTCGTGGCAGTCACGGTTGCAGAAGTGTGTTGCCTTGTCGACGACGGAGGCGAAATACATTGCGGCGACGGAGGCTTGCAAGGAGCTGTTGTGGATGAAGAAGCTGTTGCAGGAAATGGGACTGAAGCAAGAGCAGTATACTTTGCTTTACGACAGTCAGAGTGCTATCCATCTTGTGAAGAATCAGACGTTTCATAGCCGGTCTAAGCACATCGAGACCCGGTATCATTGGATACGGGATGTGGTTGAGAAGAAGGACGCGGAGCTTGAGAAGGTGCATACAGATGACAATGGAGCTGATATGTTCACGAAGATTCTACCAAGGGGGAAGTTTGAGTACTGCAGGCAGATCGTCGGAATGACGACGTCCTCCCCATAGTTGTGAAGGGGAAGATTTGTTGGAGGGGGGGTTCCCAACCTATGTGGAGAAGATCCCGGAGTGCGACGAGCGCCGTCCGATGTCGGAGAAGCTCGGGAGTAGTTGTTACTGCTGCTGCCCCAAAGGGGGTTCTGGACCAAGTCTGCCGAGTTCGGGCCGAACTCGGTCCCAGGCCGAGTTCTGGCCGAACTCGGTCTGGCCGTTCCAGGGTTTGGCCATCCAGTGCTGGTTGCCCACACAGAGTTCTGGCCGAACTCTGTGTGTCGGGGGGCTGAAGCGGATTTCAGGATGAGTTTTCATCATTGGATTTAATCCAACGGTCCAGGTTGGTTGTGGGATTAGGAAGATATATTGAGTTTTCTCAACCCTAATTCATTATCGTATTATCGCATTGGACAACACAAGTTTGAGAGAGAAGGAGGCAAGAGTGTCATTACAACTTCGGAGAAGAAGACGGAGGATCGAAGGTCGTTTTCGAAGGAGATCGTGTTCGGGTAATCTCTCGTTGTTCTCGCTCTTCGTAGCCTTGTAATCATTGTTCTTATCTCTGAGTGTTGTGGGGATCCGATTTGGATCGGGAGGAGTTTGTAGAGGGTGTAATTCTTCTATTCCATTAGTGGAGGCTTCTCAGGGTTGGACTCCGATCGTCCCGTAGTTTTTCCCGCAAGGGTTTCCACGTCAAAAATTCTCTGTGTCTGCGTGATTGTTTTGTGTGGCTATTTTTGGGTTCGTAACACAAAAACAATCACGCAGACACAGAGAATTTTTGACGTGGAAACCCTTGCGGGAAAAACCACGGGACGATCGGAGTCCAACCCTGAGAAGCCTCCACTAATGGAATAGAAGAATTACACCCTCTACAAACTCCTCCCGATCCAAATCGGATCCCCACAACACTCAGAGATAAGAACAATGATTACAAGGCTACGAAGAGCGAGAACAACGAGTAGAGATTACCCGAACACGATCTCCTTCGAAAACGACCTTCGATCCTCCGTCTTCTTCTCCGAAGTTGTAATGGCACTCTTGCCTCCTTCTCTCAAACTTGTGTTGTCCAATGCGATAATACGATAATGAATTAGGGTTGAGAAAACTCAATATATCTCCCTAATCCTGCAACCAACCTGGACCGTTGGATTAAATCCAATGATGAAAACTCATCCTGAAATCCGCTTCAGCCCCCGACACACAGAGTTCGGCCAGAACTCTGTGTGGGGCAACCTGCACTGGATGGCCAAACCCTGGAACGGCCAGACCGAGTTCGGCCAGAACTCGGCCTGGGACCGAGTTCGGCCCGAACTCGGCAGACTTGGTCCAGAACCCCCTTTGGGGCAGCAGCAGCAGTAACAACTACTCCGAGCTTCTCCGACATCGGACGGCGCTCGTCGCACTCCGGGATCTTCTCCACATAGGTTGGGAACCCCACCCACTCCAACAGAAGGGGGGCTCGGACAGATGGCTGTCGACCCGCCTCGTTGGGAGGAGGGGTCAGAGGGATGGGGAGGTTGGGGCGACGTGGGTCACCCCCTGCCAGCATGGTGGCCAGGGCCACCGTGGGATCAGAGCAAATCCATGGGAGCTCTGGAGCTCAAGAGCACAGAAAGAGAGATAGTCCGGGGATGGATTCGAGGGAAGGAGGGGGGCTCGGACAGATGGCTGTCGACCCGCCTCGTTGGGAGGAGGGGTCAGAGGGATGGGGGAGGTTGGGGCGACCGTGTGGGTCACCCCTGCCAGCATGGTGGCCAGGGCCACCGTGGGATCAGAGCAAATCCATGGGAGCTCTGGAGCTCAAGAGCACAGAAAGAGAGATATTATATATATATATATATAATATATATATATATATATATATATATATTTTATATATATATATATAAGATACATATTATATATAATATATATCATATATATATATATATATATATATATATATATGATATATATATAAATATATAATATAATATATAATATAGATATAGATATATAGTACAATATATATATATATATATATATATAATATATAAAATATATATATATATATATATATATATATATATATATATATATATATATATATATTGTACTATATAAATATATATATATATATATATTATATATATATATATATATATATATATATATATATAATATATATATATATATAATATAATTGTACTATATGGCCTCGTTGGTTCGGAATGGAAGGGAAAGGAAATCAATTCCTTGTCATTTCCTTTCCTTTGGGAAACTTTAATTCCTATTGATTTTCCTTTCCGATGTTTAGCAATGCCAAGGAATTTGGAAAGGAAAGTGAATACTTCAATGTGGGAAAGTGATTCCTTCCTTGGATGGATGGAATCACTTTCCCCCCTAATTTCCCTTCCATTGGGAATCACTTTCCTTTCCTTCAATTCCTTGGGCGTCCAAACATAGGAAAGTAATCACTTTCCTTTCCCAACCGGGAGATTCCGCGAACCAAACGAGGCCTATATCTATACTAGTGGATAACCGTGCCATAATGGCACGGACACGAACCCGGCCTTCTCGACGTAGGCGTGCAAGCACCGGGCCAGCGCCATGGACCCAAGCCGGCGGAGGCGGACACGGCAAAGACCACGGTGGCGGCGTTCGGGACGGGTTGGGGTCATAGAGGCGAAGACGGCAGGGTCGTCGCGGGACGTCCGAGGGCGGCGAGGCCCGAGACGGCGGCGGTCCAGGAGACGACGTCCCTGTGCGGCATTCCGTCGAACACCGCAGGACGTGGTCGGCGGAGTCGCGTCGGGAGTAGGCGTGAGCAGGACGGTCTGCACGAAGGGGTCGGACCGGAATCCGAGGAGGAGGGCGTGTGCGTGGAGCGACCTGGTGGCGGCGGCGGGCGGTGGCGGTGTTGAGCAAGGACCAGAAGATGTGGGAGTCGGGAGGAACGCGGCAGCGGAGCATTGGGAGTAGATGGAAAGTGGGTCGGCGGAGATGGCGATGGCGGTGTTGAAGGAGAAGGAGTTGGGGTTGGTCATGACGGAGAAGAGGGAGGAAGCGAAGGAAGGGTCGGCGGCGCGGTGGAGGAGGCTGCTTGCGACGAAGGGGTTGAGGAAGTGGCCGACGACGACGACGTGGGCGAGGATGGAGCGGAGGCGGCGGAGGGAGGGACGGTGCAAGAGGAGCTGGAGGCGGGGATGCCGTTGGAACAACCGGTTGCTCCGCGCCAACATGGGACCTCCTCCTCTCTTATAGAGAGAGGGGCAATTTAGTCCTTTCATCATCGTTGAACCAAAGCACATGGGTTGGACCAAAAAGCCACTGTGCTTTATATTATAGATATATAGGATTTTGGTCGATGGGAAGAAAGAATTGAGTACCATCTTATCTTAATATAATAATTCAAGTCTTAATACTTTACTTACTAATATATGTCAATATGTGTATATACAAACATATAGACAGAGTAGAAAGAACAGTACTCGGACACAGTTTAGATTACGTTTGGCTTGTCGCCGCACATGTCTTCTACTGTTTTTAGTGTGTATTGTATTCGTGATTGATTTGTTATAACTAACACTTGCCTCACTTATAACATGGATCCGGTTGAGCTCTATAAAAACATGGGACCTCCTCCTCTCTTATAGGAGAGAGGGGCAATTTAGTCCTTTCATCATCGTTGAACCAAAGCACATGGGTCGGACCAAAAACCCACTGTGCTTATTTATAGATATA